>JAQFVV010000680.1:153038-281286 GCA_028023455.1 Epiperipatus broadwayi | reverse complement strand
TGATGATGGGCAATACAATGTTGCCATCATATAAAGTCGAAAATATTTGAAAGCCAATGGCTTTCTTATTTGCTATGCTAACTAATTGATCAATGATTGAGAGTTAAATAAATCATTTTTAACAGAGAAATACATTAATTAGGCTTTATTTTCCATTAAATATTTTCTCTAACAAATGCAGCAAATACTTCCAGTGTACTAAATTGAAATTATCATCATTAAGATGACTGATTACAAATATGAAAATATTTGAAACTTTATTAGCAAACTAGATATTTGTTTTTTTTGTTTTGCAAATTCAAGAATAATACATTTAATAATAACTGTTAATCAAATGAACCATGAATTGCTTTCTGGAAAAGTAGTTTTATTGAATTGGCAAATTTAACAAAAATAAAATAACTGATTTCAGTGTCTTATTTAAAAATAGTTATTTATTTATGAAAACTTGCAAACTTGATGGAAGAATCTCTGCTGGCTTTAGGCTTCATCTGTCAATTCCTCAGGGTTCTCCACTAAGCACACTTTGTTTTATAGCATACATCAACCCTCTTCTGTGTGAGATTGAAAGGAAAGTGCCTGGAATTTACCTGCCAACACTTAAAAAAGAGGTACATCACATTTCCTATGTGGATGATGTAAGCATCTTTTTGCCAAATAAAAAGTTCCTTCCAATCATCCACCAAATTATTAAAAAATACGAATCCAAATTGAATCTTCGTGTAAATTACTCCAAGTCTTCTGTTTGGAAAATGCTCACTGGAAAGCCAATGCAATCTCAATTTACTTCAGAACCCCAAAATTTTTTAGGCTTTCCACTGTACAAATCTTGCACGCAAATGAGAAAAAATATTCAACAAAACATTCTTGACAAAAACATGAAAACAGTAAATTCACTGACTCAAATTTCGATCTCCCTACCTGGCAAAACTTCACTACTAAATATGCTGATATTGCCAAAAATAAACTAATTCCTGCCTATAATCAAACCAACCAAAGTCTTTGTCAATAAGATCAATTCCATCGGCTCCAGACTTTTTTGGAAGGGCAAAGTGGTTGCTATTAGTATAGCCAAAATGCATATGCCTAAAGAATTAAATGGGATGAGACTACATTCAGTCTCCACATGCTATGCCCACAAAGTATTTAATGCCATACGAGCAATGTACAGGGAACAAAGAAATTCAAATTTTCCTCTTCCAATAGAACCCACAGATACCCCCCCTCCCATTGAGAGTAAGTGGATTTTGGGAATTTTAAACTTTGCGAAAGGACTCATAAATGTAACACAGTCTTCCTTCCAATGCAAAAAGACATATTGGGAAATTTATGGCCTGATTTATAAGGATCAAGCTTTACTTCACAGTGAAATTGGTCCAAATAACAAACTATTAATCAAAAAACTCAAAGGTTGGTACATTGAATCAAAATTTATCGACTTTATCATAAAGCTGAACCTACTAGCAATATCCACTAACCACTTTCTAGTGTGGAAAAGAGGTTTTAATAAAATTGATCCTCAATGTCAACTTTGTAAAACGACTGATGAAACTATTCAACATCTCCTTTATACGTGTCCCTACTTTAATAACATTAAAGCATTGATATCAACTAAAGTAACAGTTGATATTAGAATGCTATTATCTATTAAGACAGCCATCAACAGTAGTGATATTTCCATAATCAGATTGGCCATCTTCCTTACCTATGCGGTCTGGATTATCAGATGCCAATTTGTCTTTGAACAAAACACCATCAGTGCCCAGAATGCCTACATTGGAGTAAGAAAAAAAAATTAAAAACAGAGACAAAATGCTTACACCTTCAAATTTATTTTGGGACATGTGGAATAAGGTTTTGTTTTTATAAACAAATCTTCAAAGCATACTTCGAAATTATAAAGAAACAACTTGTTTGGGACTAGAATCAGAGTGGCTTCTTTGAAGCAAATGAGTTCAAAGTCATGTAAATTTAGTTTAACAGTTGTAACAATTTTTTTTTCTTGTCTAATAAATTATTTGTTTGTTTTTTTTTTAAAAAAAAAAAGACTACAATATATTAGAATATTGGACATCACTTCATGAACAGGTTTTAACAATGAAAAAATAAAAGTGTCTAATTCTGTTGTTTTAGTTCATTTTATATTTGTAAGCAATTTTTTTTCCCAATGGAATTTCATTTTAAATCCATTAAGAAATCATTTCCTACATCATAATTCAAAATCTTATGTTAAAAGTATCAAATTATAAACCAGACTTAGATTTGTATATTTTATATAATTTGTGTATTTATGTGTATATATATTATATATTATAGTTCTGAAGAAGATTGCAGGAATAATCGAAACTGTTGATGTTGAAGGGTGATATATGTAAGCATGGTACAAAAAATAATTTTTTTTTTATAAAAAACAAATTAAATAAAAACAGCTAAGAAAGTCATTGATCTAATTATTATCATTTGTAATTAAATTTTTTAACTTATATAAACTTTTGTAATTTTTGTATGTTTCTATTATTTTATACTTTTTTAATCAATATGCTAAAAAAATAAAATGTTTTTCACCAAAAATATTTTCCTCATTTTTGCAAATGAGTTTGCATTATAAAAATAATAATATACTTTTTATCTTCATATGCATATTAATGTGCTTTAGTATTATTATGTTTCATGTTACATAAAAATTTTGTCAATAATAATCACTTTGGATCATTAATTTATTCATTTGATCGAAGAACAAAATGCAAAATATTCAATATAGTGACCTGAGATATAAAAAAAAAAGATTGCTAATATCTGCAATAAATGATAGTCATCAGTCCATTTGTTTTGATAATGTCTGAAACATATAAAAAACATACGGTTACAAAAGAATGACAAAGGGAAAAATCCATGTTTATTTAAAAAAATTCATTTAGATAAATACAAAATTGTTAACATTGTTTAATATTTTACAACTCATCTAGACACAATGAAAAAAATATATAACAATTTTTTCCAATATCATAAAAGATTATAACTTATTTATTGTATTTTGAAATAAAAATTTTATTTTATTTTTAGAATTTAAAAAAAAGAAGAAGTAAATATTACCTAAAAGCACACAGCTTTATATGATAATGTTTCTAGATAGCTGAGATGAACTCACCAGAATGAAAAACAGAATGACTAAAATTTGTAATATGCTTCAGACAAATCTAGTGATGAGAAAAATGAAAAGAAATAAGAATAAAAAGTCCCCAGACTATTAGAAATTGGAATTTAAAAAAAAAGGAAGACAGACTAGAATAGAGAAGAGCATTAAAGTTAGAAGCAGTGACAAAAAGAACATAAAATATTTTACTGAGAAATTAGTAAAAAAAAATCAGATTACACATATTCTTAGGGGTAAAAAAATTATGAGATATGTTTGAAAAACCAGTAAGAAAAGATGAAGATGTTGGCAAATGTTTCTAATAATATATTTACGAGTATTTAAAAAAAAAAAATTTTTTTTTACAAATGCTCAAAGATAATGATTTGAGCTGATATGTGAGATATATGATAGTATTTTTCTTACTGTAAAAATAGTAATTTATTTTAGGAATAAAATATGATTATTTAATTTTAAGAAATCACAATTATTAAAAATATGATTTACAATTTTAACATTTAAATGTCTTTTTCAATTTTATTTAAATAATTTAACACCACCTAAGTTGAAACTAAAATTATATTTTATGCAAAAAAAGAAAACATCAATTTATTTTTTTTTTTACTAATTAAGATACTGCTTTTTCTCTTTTCTTTTTTTAATTTAAAAGAAACAATTACAAAAAGACTGCAGCTTTCAATAAGCGTCCAAGCTATAATCTTAACAGTCACGATGTTCAACTTCTAAACTATTGCATTTTAAAAAGAATCTGTTTTAAGCTGAGGATTTCAATAAGCCACCTGACACTCAAAGATGAAGAAAATAAATTAACGTCACACTTAAAAGAGAAGTACAGTACAGTAATAATTCTCAAATAATCAAGGCAATTGTTTAAAACAAAAAATAAATAATCAAGACAATTTGATTAGTTAAACAATACTAAAATAGAATATTAATGAAATTTAAAATATCTTTACTGGATATAAATATACATTTATGGTATATTTTACCTTTTATTTACTTATAACAAAAAATATGGATCTTGTGATAGTTAATTACTAAATCAATTTAAAAACTAAAGTTATTGTAGAATAATTACACGTACAGAAAGTTTCTATACGCCTAGATACATTTTACGATATGCAACAAAGTATAAGTAATGCAGAAAAAGTGAAGTTAAATAAGTTACAAGCTAAAGATAACACAATAGTTAACAAAGCATACTTCAGGATGGTTACCTAAAGAAGCTCAAGACAAAGGGAAGTTCTAACAGAATTTCTACCTAACTTAACTAGTCTCTATGAGGTTATTTTTTATATTCCACACACAGCCTTGCAAAAAAAATAAAAATAATACAATTACGCAATTGGAATCTTGATGATTATGGATAAGAACAATTTGCTGCTTTTCAGATCTATCCCGGACAAGGCACACATTATGTCACGTATTTGGAGTTTGTTTTACATCGTTAACAACAGAAATTAAGGATTTAATGCATATCTTAGCAATATATTCAATAGTAATACAAATACACATTCTAATGTTTCAATACATCTATGAATCTTATAAGAGTATTTTAATATATCATATAAACATAATATACATATATAAGAATAATAAGCAATTCTGCAAGCCATACAGTATTATGTATATATTAGAATGGTTAGCTAAGATTATATGGATGCCATCTGATGCTACCAGGAAGTATTTCGTGATATATCTCCTTCCTGTATTATCATGATTAGAAAGATTTTTAACATAATATATAATAATTAATATACATGTCCAGCTGAAATGGATCATGGAATTGATATATACACCAAACAATTTTTATGTAAAATAAGTGAAACAGCACACTACTTAAATAAGAACAACAACAAAAAGAAGTTATTTACAAATTTGTAATAACAAAATTGTCAATACAATACCATTTCTCCTCTCCAGCAAATATATTTTTATTACCAATTATTTACCAATCATATATTCATTAAAACCATTAATACTTTAAATTACACTTTCTAATTTAACTGAAATTCATCATAATCTACAATTATGGCTTAATCTAATGAAATTTAAATAACCAGCAATGATATTTTTTTAATAGTCAAATCTTTAAATTAACATATACTTTGTTTCACAAGCATATGTGGAAAGATAAATAGTGAACAAATAATACTAATTGTACATCCTCTAAAATATCTAAGGTTTATTCTGGATTAACTTCAAAATCTCAATTCTTAATCACAGATTAGAATATATAATATAATTATATGACTGAGTACTGCTTGTCATTAAATAAATATCCCATTACAAATTAATGCATAAAGAATGAAATCCCATATGTTATTGCCCCTTATGAATATAACCCATTTATTCAATTATCTTTAGCCTTATAGTTGGCATATATATGGGTATAAATAAATGTTAAAAAGATTAAAGGAATGTTCAATGGATTTTCTCAACAGATGGAAAGATTGTTTTACAATAGCGTGTTGAAACTGCCGGAGGGCGTTATTTCTGTGATAGTGCACAGAAATATGCCATTTAGGCAGCCTACCACCGCTAGCGAACGTTCTATTTCTAATGCATAAGCCTAGAAATAGTCCATTGTATGGGGTGGCTGCTGTGTCTATTTCTATGCTAATGCATACCATGACATTTAATCTGCCACAGAAGCTATCATGTCAGCTTACAGCTCAGATTTGGGCTAAGCATTTTTGCTGTGTAATCGCATTTCACTTTTGGCTATAGTATTGTGTGAGGGTGTCTGGAATTCTGATTGTCAAAACTATTTTAATATTCATTAAGACCACCTCCCCCTCTATCTCCCATCTTTTAGGAATGTCTAATAACAATTATCAGCAGAGTCTCATGCTTCCTTAGCCTACATTTCCTGCTCAAAAAATTCAGCAAGTGTAGGTGTAAGTGCGATTCGGATCAAATGGCTGAAATCGGAAACTTGCTCCGAATGTTAGATTCTCTGACTGCTGCTGGAAGGATTATCAAACAAAAGAGCTTGAAGCTGCATGCATGCTGTTCCTGAACAGCCCTAAAAGTTGGTTTTAATTACTGTAAATATATTTATGTTTTTGGTAATTACGGTAAAAAGTTGGTCAACCTTCGAGTTGGAGCGTTCCATTCGGTTAGAAATTGTAACTACCCACCCCCTTCCCAAAGTTGGACCTTTTGGTTGTATATGTTTACCGTTAAATGGAAATCGATTTATTTGTAATTTATTATAAAACAACAAAAATATAAAAAAGAAAATAAGCTGATTTCGTAAAATATTACCGCCAAAAAATGTAAGTAATGAGAAGAATAAAAAGTAATTACTTTTTAAAATTCATTTCGATCGATGTACCCTTTTTTTTTTTCGTTCCAAAAATTTTATTTGATAGATAGTAGTTTTAAATGTGATCAACAAAATCAAAAACATACTTATAAAAAAAAAACCCCGGCCCCAAAAAATTATAAGTAATGAAAAGAATTACAAAAAAAAAAAATTAAGTCCTTTTTTAAATTCAATTTTTTGATTTCTGCATTTTTTTTTTTTTGTTGTGTGTTCCAAAATTTATTTGATATTAACTTTGAAATGTGATAATAAACAAACCCGGCGGCAGTGGCAGCCCCGGCAACATTATATTTATCTTTGTTTACAAACAAACCCTGCCCTCCGACGGTTTCAACACACTACTGTAAAACAACCGATGGAAATAAAGATTGATAATGATAAATTAAAAGAAGTTAACTACAAATACCTTGGTCAAATTATTACTACAGGTGGAAACATAATTGATGAAATTAATCATAGAATTAAACTTGGTCGGAGTGCTTTTGGTAGAAATAATTTAATATTAAAAGGAAATATGTCTATGTGTTTGAAAAGTAAGATTTTTAATAAATGTGTTTTACCAATTCTTATTGATTGATCTGAGACTTGGACATTTAACAGAAGAGCAATACAGAAACTTCAGACCCACTCAGCAAAGTATGGAGATACATGTTAGAAATAACAAGAAGAAATCAAAAACAAAAAATATGGGTGAGAAAACAAACAGGTGTTATTGACATCATTGTGTTGGTCTGGATATATTGCTAGAAGAGATAATAATAAATGGACAGTAACCTGAATTCCAAGAGATTGTAAAAGACCTAGAAAAAGATATGATATGGATGGATGAAATAAGAAAGTGTGCTGGAGTGATGTAGAGAAGAAAAACTAGAGATCAGAGGAGATGAATTGAACTTGGAGAGACCTTCATTCTACAGTGAATCAATAATGGTTGAAAATGATGATGATATATATCTAAAATAAAATTCAAGTACAATGTAAATCTTGACAAACATATATTTCACTACATTTATTTACACCTTACAATAACACTAATTCAAAGAGGTGACTTTCACTGGGTCCTACTCCCTTCTTTTAACAAAAACACCAAATTAATTTAATGAGGTGATCAGCTTCAGATGCAACCCTTCATATTTTAATAATAAAATCTATTATAGTTATATCTAAAAATGTATTATATATTATTTTTTTAATAATCCTTTTAATAAAGAATTACAATTGTACCTTTTATTATCTAGCCTCACAATTACCATTAACTAGCTCTCTTCTATGTGTAAGACCACATCATAAAATAGATAGCACATTATTTATTTCAATTAAAATATTGCTTGGAAAATTAACTGAAAATAATGAATAATTAAAACCTTTGATATATCATTAATTTATTAAAACTAATGTTGATATCACTTCATCAGAGATTAGATACTATTTCTGATAGAAGAAATCATTTCCACCTTTTCTCTCTATTCCTTCCTTCATTCTCACTTTTTTTTATCTTAATGTCATAGTCTGAGAAGTACAAGGCCAAATCATCTTTTAAGTCTTTAAAGATTATCTTTTGGCACTAAAGGAGATAAAGGAAATCAATATGTGCAACCATATTTTCATATTAAAATTAAATGCACATCAATAATGACATATGTATGAATACATAAACTATGCAAATTCACTTTCATTGAGAAAGCAGTGATGAAGACAGATTTAGAAAATGGAAAGTTTTGTTTATAATTTTACATGAAATGGCACAATTAATAGTGAGGTTTTGGATCTGAATTTTGGGCAGATGTTTCTCTTTGGAAAAGAATCTATGCTTACAAAGCACTATTTAAGGATGCTCTGCTGTTCTCAAATAGGCAGGTATTATTAATTCTTGGTAAGTTGCCATGTTTAGTAGATTGCTTATTTAACAATATAATTAGTTGTAATATCAATAGGACAATTTATTGAGTGAAAGATGATATAATATTAGATTTTCTGAGATTCAGCTTGGTAGCTTTTAATTGAAGTCTTCTTAGATGTATCAGTGACAGATTAATGATATTAATAATTTACATAATGATATTTAAATGCGCTCATTTTGTCAGTCCTTATGCTTCAAAGCAGAAACAATAGTTGGTAAGCACTGAAATTGCCAATTTAAGTTTTTAAGATGGTCGTATTATTAAAGCATAAAATTTTCTTAAGACAATTCTGGGGATAAAAGTCCACTATAAAAAAAGAAACTTGATAGGATTTACAACAATTAGTGATTTGATTTTTAAAAAAACATGCAGTAATATCTGTTTGAAGAATAACAAATTGAGTGTTAATATTCATAATAAGAAATTTAATGATTGAGAAAGATTTAAGAATATCTGCCAAATTAAAGCAGCAAAAGACATTTGTTTGTTATGTTAACTTGTCATCTGAAATCAAGCTCTATTAGATTCACAATAATCATCAATATAATAATCTATATTAAATACATTACAGACATCTAGATAGGTTAATATTCCAACTCTAGATTAATCCATAACAAACATGCAGAATGTTATTCCAGAACAAGATGTTCATAAAACTCAATCTTCTTAGGTGATTATAACCATGTCATATTGTTTAAGTATAATCTTGATTGATCTTAAAACAAGAACTTCATCTTGGATTTTGAATTTACAATATGCTGATGATTGTGTTATTTTTGCCAGATCAAAAGAGAATATATTTAATATTTTGAATGCAACGTATAAAGACTTTGGTTTAGTAATTATTGTTTCAAACACACAAGTTCTTTATCAATCAGTAATTAAAAACAAATCTTCATCAACTTTCAACTTGGATGAATAACAACTTGAAAATGTAAGCAATTAAATATTGTAGTAGCTTTTTAAACAGGAAGTTGGACTTTAATGTGCTACAGATCCTTTTAGCAAGTTAAAAAATAGGGTGTTTCATGACAGTAAAATAACTTCTGCAAGTAAACTGGGTCTATAAAGAATTGTTATTTTACCTAATTTATTATATGAACTTGAGACTTGGATACTCTATTGATGCAATGTAAATACATTACCGAGTTTTATTTAAGAATGCTCTATAAAAATTCGTAAAAATACGGCAAGATCGTAACAATCAATATGTTCTTCAACTAGCTAGATATAATACTATAGAGTCCACTATTGTAAAATCATATCTTTGTTATCTTGTTATGTGAAGCAGATGCACAATACAAGACTTCTTAAAAGGCTATATATGATGAATGTGAGGATAGTTTTTGCAGGAGATTAGATCTCATTCATGTTATAAAAATTATTTGAAAGATTTTAAAAAAGCGCATTGTTGAATCTTTTCAGTAAGAAGATATAATGGAAAATAGACTACATTGGAGAGCTATAACTGGATATAGTACTGAAGTATTTTTTAAAAAAGTTTTCTGTAGAAGAAAATTTTTAAATATTATATAAACAGAATAATTGGTTAACATAGTATATATGTTGACATATTTCTGTTTCACAGATTAATTTGTATAGTCGCTGCTAAACTCATCTAGTATATTATAATTTTTTTTATTATTGTTTTCTCTTTGATTTAGAATGACCACCTCATTTATAAGTAGCTGTTGCTAATATGTAATTCAATTATCTTACCAGCCACTCTCATCCTATATAAATGATCAAGAAATACATTATTTCTAGTGGTACTTAATGCTTTCTTAATACAAATCAGAAGTGTCAAGTATTAGAAATCACATTATAACATATTTGTGCATAAGAAATTTATTTGTAATTATAGTTATAATTAACTAATTAAAACAGCAAAACTCACTATATATATTGCCACACACAGCAAGCTAGAGTAATCAATGGATTCCAGAAGGCTTGCTGTGTGTGGCAATATATATAGTGAGTTTTGCCTGTTTTAACAACAGTTATACACAAGCATAAGAGGTGGTGGTCATGTGATGTTTATTGGCTTATAATTAACTAGTTATACATATTAACAAAGTTGATAGCCATTATTGATTAATATGTATTAACAAAAAAAATCCTTCATATTCTTAAAAAATTAAATGTTTGAAGCAATATATTTAAACTCATCTGTTAAGACTTATTACCAAAAATATTTAAAATAAACACAAATTCATGTACTACAGTTATTATTATCTAGATTTAACCATATTATTTAGTTCAATACTAACTCATTAAATATAATAGATTTATAAAATTAATTATGTGTTATTAGCTACACACTTTGAGCAAAAGATTTAATTAGTTACTACTTTTGGCTTTTTCTGTTAAAAATTAATGATTCCAATCTTATTTGACATTTTATGTTTTATAGTTCTTAATTTCAGGTGAAATATCTTATTTACTTTATAAGTGAATCGCTTTTCTTACGATGTATGTGGAATATATTTTCTAAATTTACTAGTCCTAAATGAAATGAAAAGTTCTTTTTTTTTCATTAGTGATACAAAAAACTACATTTACTAATTATGACGCCACTTTAAATAGATATTTATCACTTTTTCTAAAAACTTAAAATCGTATTAATAGTTATTTGAAAAGGATACAAAAATATCTTAAACTATGGAATATATATAGTAAGGTTTTGATTTTACAATAGGTTCAAAAAGGTTCACAACTCAACATTCTACACCTTTATTTCTATCAACTCAAGTTGTTCATCAATTCCTCGAGTTTAATTTTAATTTAGATATCATTTGGATATTAATATCTTTATAGTAATATAATAGGAAAAAAAAATCCACGAATTTAAAACTCTTAACATTTTCAAATTTTGATTTCACTATATAATATGTATCCATAATACTTAAAAAAAAATAATTAAAAACTGATCAGTATTCTTGGTATTATTTAAACTAAATAATCAACATTCATGTTTTAAATAATTAAAAAAATATTTTAATATTCATAAAAAAATTCATATCTTATGCAATGTTCCTTCTAAGAGTAAACAGTCCGAGCTAAAAATACAAGAGCTGAGCACACTAAACTGACCAATGTGCAACAAAAAATATACATAAAGACATTAAAATATGGCACTTATTTGCATGTTTATATATAAAATAATTTACATATAATAAAATATTGAAGAACCCAACTTCACAAAATGATAATAATTAGTCCTTTATTTGTTTACATCATTCTTTATGATTTATCCCAATTGTATAAACTTTGTCTAGATTTATCTGCTTTTCTGACAAGATGTATTTTTTCAATTTTATTAAATTAGCCAAATATTCATTATCTAGTCCAGGGGTGAGCAAATAGCAGCCTGAGGGCCACACGTGGCCTGCTAAGAGTTTTTATGCGGCCCACCTAGACAATCAGAAAAATCCACCTTGAACTGAGATTTTCTTCCCGTGCATGACTGAAGAAGATTCATCTCAGATTTTCCACTAGGATGGCCATGTCAATACACATGTGCAGTGCTTTTCCAGTTGATCTGATTAATTTCAATTTTGTCTTTGCATTAGCAAATATATACATTTCCAACTTTAGTGAAACCATGAATCCTCCGAAAAAATGTAAAATCGGGGATGAATGTTATGTGTTTAATGAAGAATGGACAAACAAATATTTCTTTGGTAATACAGGGAATAAAGCAGTGTGTTTATTGTGTCATGAAAAAAAGGTGCAGCCCTTTGCTAACCTTCACTTCCACAATGTGGCCCCGATGCGGCCCTCCACCAACCTCTGTGGCCCCTGAGCCAAGTCTATTATGAAATTTTGATTTTATTGCATTCATTAAACCAAAACCACATTTACAATCAATACTGGAATCTTGAAAAGTTGCACAAATATCAAAAAGTTCTTTATATTCTTGGTCTTTTAAGAAATATGCAACTAAATCATTAAATGATTCAATTATTCCAATTTTATATTTTTCATTTATTAAATATTTCAAATTACCATATTATTTGTATCTAAGCTTATATGGTTTTTATCATTATTATTCATTATAGATTCATATTTTATAAATAAATGTTTTAGACTATCTTTTCCATGCTTTATGTTTAAATAATTTTCATTACAAAATGATCTAAGGTATTCCAGTCACTTATATCTTCCTCTGAAAATCTAGTATCCAAATGATTATAAAGCAATTGAATAAATTAAGTATTGTAATCACTAGAAACTACAATTGTTTGAACATCCACACTCCAGCAGATGTTATCTATATATTGCACTCTTAGTTTATTAATTTTTGCTTTTATAAATTGGTGTGCCTCCATTGAGAATATATTAATCCCTTGGAATGTTTTGTTTAATGCTAATAATTTTGCAAATACATTTTGAAGAAACCCACACGTTACCTGATTCTGTAGGATTTTGGGATTTTTTAACCAATATTTATTTATTGGATAATTGAATTCTTCAATTTGTTCTGTGCAGTCATCATCAATTGTATTCTATCCCATGGACAGATCCAAAAAGTAGTCACATCATTCATACATTTTTTCCACTCCATCCTCTTCATTTCCCAGCTCTTCAATTCCAACTTTTCCCATCTCTCATATCATCCAACAATGTCAATCTTTTCTGTCCTTTCTTCTTATTTCCACTCATCATTCCATTCAATTCTGTGCAGTAACTTATTAAAATGTCATAATTTCTTACCAGATCATTTAATATCTAGATATTCATCTTACATCATTGAGAGGTATAAGTTTTTCAATTTTTGTAGATGATCTACTAAACATTATATATATATGTCCTTAAAAGTGTTTCAATATTCTTAACAAACAGAACCTGCTTCCATGCATTATCTATTCTCATGATCTTCCCTGAGCCACACAATGCTATTGAACAAAATGTGAAATATCGTCTTGTAGATGAGCATTTGTTTTTCATAATATTACTGAGGAATACAAATTAAATTGAGAGAGTGCAAATTTCTCAAGCGCTTATGACTTCCAACAGCCAATCAGATCTTAAGCACTGGGACAGAGAATTTAACAAGAAAAGAGTAGTTCCCACTCTCTTCTTTACTTGTCTTTCTATATATCCAAGCCAGTCCAAAGTACTTATATCTGAAAGCGTGAATCTTAAATATCATCGCACTTAATTAACTGAGTTCAAATTATAAACATACAGCGTGAAATCTTTCGATTTACTATGCAGTAGTTTTTCGATGTTATAACGTTACAGCAATATATGTAAGTAATATTATTTTATAAAGTGCAGACGGTATTGAAATTAAACTGAGAGAGTGCAAATTTCTCAAGCGCTTATGACTTCCAACAGCCAATCTTTTTTTTTGTAAATCAAGATTATTCTCTCTATAAAACTTTTTTTTTTTTTGTAATAAAAAAAAAAAGTTTTTTATCCCTATTACAATAGAATGATTATCTTATACAATAATAATGCCAACAACTGAATTCAAATTTTGATCTGTATTTTATATATGTGAAACTTTCATCAATTATCTGACAATAAAATAAAGATGTTCAAACTTTATCAATAATTTCTGGATGTATGATTAAATTTACACATTCTATAAATTCAGAGAAATCTTCCGAAATGCCTAGAATTTTAAATGAAGAAGTGAGACATGCAATTAAGTGTATGAAGAAAGGAAAGGCTCCAGGAAATGATAGAATTATAATTGATATATTAAAAGAAGCAGGTGAAGAAATAGAAACAATTTTAGCAAAGTTATATACCAAATGTCTAAATGATAAAGATGTACCAGAAGATTGGAAGAATGCAGTAATAATATTAATATTTAAAAAAGGTGATAAAGAAGATATTAGAAATTACAGACCCATCAGCCTTTTATCAGTTTTATATAAAATTTTTACCAAGATAATTACAACTCGTCTACAGAGAACTTTGGATTTCCACCAACCAAGAGAACAAGCTGGATTTAAAAGTGGTTTTAGTACAATAGATCATATCCAGGTATTGAGAGAAGTCATAGAAAGGACAAATGAATATGAGTTGTCATTATGTTTTGGATTTGTAGATTATGAAAAGGCATTCGATTCTATACACATTTCTTCAGTGATTAAAGCATTGGATCATCAAGGTATAGATGCAGGATATTGTCATATTTTAAAGAATATATATAAAAATGCAACAGCAACAATTAGATTACATAATGATACTGGAAAAATCAACATTGAGAAAAGTGTAAGACAAGGTGACTCCATATCTCCAAAACTCTTTACAGCAGTGCTTCAAGAAGTATTTTGTGGATTAAAATGGGAAACTAAAGGAGTGAAAGTAAATGGAGAGTATTTAAATCATTTAGATTTCGCAGATGATGTAGTTGTTTTTGCAAATAATGCTTCAGAGCTGCAGGAAATGTTGCAGGAGTTAGCAGATGGAAGTAGAAAAGTAGGACTAAAGATAAATGTTAAAAAGACTAAAGTAATGTTTAATCGATTTGCTCAAAATATGAAAATAAAGATTGTTTATGAAGAATTAGAAGAAGTTAACAGTTACAAATACCTTGGTCAGATTATGAATACAGATGGAAACATAATGGAGGAAATTAATCATAGAATTAAACTTGATTGGAGTGCTTTTGGTAGAAATAACTTATACTAAAAGGAAATATGCCTATGTGTTTGAAAAGAATGGTTTTTAACAAATGTGTTTTACCAGTTCTTACTTATGGATCTGAGACTTGGACACTTAATAGAAGAGCAATACAGAGACTTCAGACCACTCAAAGGAGTATGGAGAGATGTATGTTGGGAGTAACAAGAAGAGATCGAAAACGCAATGTATGGGTAAGACAACAAACAGGTGTTACTGACCTTATTGAAAAAATTAAAAGATTGAAATGGAGTTGGGCTGGACATATTGCTAGAAGAGATGATAATAGATGGACAGTTGAAATTTTAAATTGGATTCCAAGAGATTGTAAAAGACCCAGAAAGAGACCACATGTGAGATGGATGGATGAAATAAGAAAATGTGCAGGGGTATTGTGGAGAAGAAAAGCTAAAGATCGGAGAAGATGGATTAAACTTGGAGAGACCTTCATCCTGCAGTGGATTGATAATGGTTGATGATGATGATGGTGCCATGATTTGGGAATTGAAATATATTTTCCTACATTATCAGGTCAGATTGCACAGAACGCATTGACAAATTGATGATAATTGCTAGGGTAACATCGTCTATTAGACTTTTAATTACGTTTTTGTCAGTTTTCTTGCATTCAGCATTTTCTAATATCAGATTATGATCTTCCAGTTCAAATTCTCCAAATTCCTCCATTGTTTTTATTTTGGACGGCAATAACTGAACTTTTTGACTTAAATGTTGCTTTAAATAGTCTATTTTACATTCGGCCTATTTTTTACTGGTAATATGACTGACAGCAAATTTTATAAATGATGTCATCTATATTCCTTCAATAACTAAAAACATCCCCAATTTTAATACAGTAGTTATAATTTTTAATGATTTTCAATTTCAACTGATAAGAAAAGCCATTCATATTTAAATTCTTTGTTTTTTTGTTTGACTCGACAAAAAATTAGATTGGCATGCCGAATGTTTCAACATTTATAGACCTAAAATAAAATATTTATATATTGGATGATCTTTTCTTTAAATAAAATAAAAAAAGATAATAAAAAAAGTATTATCGCATTCAAGCTACAATCCCAGCTGCATTAATGTCCTGCCATGGCAATGACCAAGAGAAAAAAGGCATTACTCAATCAGCACTGTTATATATTGGCTGAAATGTAATAATATTGAAATCTATTTTTAGCTGCTTCAGGCAGGACACAGTACTATTAAATTAAAGTCACCATAGCTATATCTGTTTATACACATGCTGAATCCATCTGGATTCAGCATGTGTATAAACATAAAAACAAATGGATTAATACTTTGAATATTGGAATGTGTGGAGTGTGCAGAAGCTCCCGAGCAGTGTGCAGGCTTTCAAAATTGCTGTGCAATTGCATACTGCACTGCTTAGAGGGAACACTGACCTTATGCAACTTTACTTATATAAATAATTAATTCAATGTTTTAAACATATACTAGTTATAATTCTACAAATGTGCAGGTAAAAATAAAAAAAAGACAAATTATAGTACCCATCTTTATATACATATGCATTTACCTCTGCATATAGCTGCAAACAATTTGTCAATCGTTTCCATACACTATTATCATCTTCCAAGATGCACATAGTTAAATATTATCCTACGAAATATGAGGCTGCTGTTACATATTTCCCACAGCATTTCCAATTATTTATTTTAAATGTGAATCATTTTTGAACATCTCTAAGAGAATTCAAGACCTTTTACAAGCATTGAAATATGATGTAAATAATCAGTCCATACGATATAATCTCAGGTATTCTGATATTTTACCCAATAATCTCTGTTTTATAAACAACTTTGAATATTTCTTCAGCATTAATAATAAGTCAATAGCAGAATAAGAAGTTTTTAATTTTCCTCAAAATCAATCAACTTAATTCGTTCATTTATCTTAAATTTATAATGTTTCTAAGCTAATCTTCATCTTATGAAATCTCTAATCCATTATACAATTCTAATTTTTATTACACAACTTGCTTGTCTCCAATTTCTTGATTCCTTTTTTTTAAAAAAAAAAAAAACTTATTTTTATTTTATTAAAATTATTTACTGAAACACACAGGCTTATTATATACTTGAATCTGTATATGTAATAGAGTATATGAGCACAGACTTTTACATGACCCACCACTCTTCACACTATCTCACATATGTTGAAAAGATAAATAATCACCAATATACGTATTTCATGCTAAATCAGCAATCATCAGTTGTCCTAGATTACCATCTCTATACATATATGCTATAAGTGCTCAGATATATATTAAGATAGCCAAACCTCATACTTCAATGGACAGGCTTCAATCTACTCCACACTCCAACTCTTCAAACGTCCATCCAATTGAAAATCTGATGATGGAATGCTCGAAGGCCACCCTGAGGCCGAGATTCTTGTCACACCCATGTTGACCTATGGTTAATCTGACCCCTCATGTACAGGACATAATCCATTTAATACATATACAAGGGATGGGCAGACATCTCTACTTATGTAATAACTGAAACACACAGGCTTATTATATACCTGTGTCTACATATGTAATATATAGGGTATATGAGCACAGACTTTTACATGACCCACCACTCTCCATGCTATCTCATAACACTGATACACTTGAACACATATACGTCCATTAAAGTATGAGGTTTGGCTACCTTAATATATATCTGAGCACTTGTAGCATATACGTGTAGAGATGGTAATCTGGACCAACTGATGATTGCTGGTTTAGCATATATATATATATATTGGTGATTATTTATCTTTTCAACATATATGGGTTCAAGTATATCAGTGTTATGAGATAGTGTGGAGAGTGGTGGGTCATGTGAAAGTCTGTGCTCATATACCCTATATGTTACATATATAGACACAGGTATATAATAAGCCTGTGTGTTTCAGTTATTACATAAGTAGAGATGTCTGCCCATCCCTTGTATATGTATTAAATGGATTATGTCCTGTACATGAGGGGGCAGATTGACCTTAGGTCAACATGGGTGTGACAAGAATCTCAGCTTCAGGGTGGCCTTTGAGCATTCCATCATCAGATTTTCAATTGGATGGATGGTTGAAGAGTTGGAATGTGGAGTAGATTGAAGCATGCCCATTAAAGTATGAGGTTTGGCTATCTTAATATATATATGAGCACTTATAGCATATATGTGTAGAGATGGTAATCTGGACCACCTGATGATTGCTGGTTTAGCATGAAATACATATATTGGAGATTATTTATCTTTCCAACATATATGTTCAAGTGTATCAATGTTATGTGATAGTGTGGAGAGTGGTGGGTCATGTGAAAGTCTGTGCTCATATACCCTATATATTAAAATTATTTACATAAACATAATTTTTTTTTTAAAGATAATATTCTTCCAAGGTTTTTTTTTTTTTAAAAATCATATTTAAATCTTCACAATATACTTCAATATATTTTTCTTCTTTGGAAATCAATTTCTAGTCACTGT
Source organism: Epiperipatus broadwayi (assembly GCA_028023455.1). NCBI lineage: Eukaryota > Metazoa > Onychophora > Udeonychophora > Euonychophora > Peripatidae > Epiperipatus > Epiperipatus broadwayi. The sequence continues at coordinate 262,749 of JAQFVV010000680.1, read as the reverse complement.
ATTTAGTTTACTATATAACTTTTATTGTCACCTTTTGTAATATTTGTGCTTTGAAAATATTTCTGTAATTGTACAGATAATGACCAAAATAATAACAAAATTGCATTATATACAATATCTTACAATAATTCAAAATCTTATAATAAATCCTTTATCTAGATGCAGGATCTTCTTCTCCTATGCCAACTCATTTGATTTCTTATCATTCAATCTAGTTTGGCAATAGAAAAAATATTTTGTTTTGATTTCTAATCAACCCTTGCCGATTTTACTCTTCCATTTTTTTATTCCTGACTTCTATTTTTTCCTTTATTACTATTTAAATATTAACTAGAATTTGGCAAATTTATTACTCATTTTTTAACAATTAATTTTTGAAATGACTCTTATAAATGATTATTATTTATTCATATATTTCCAATTTCAAATCACCTACATTTGTTTATAAGTAAAACTATGGGTTTTTTTTTTTAAAGAATATGTATATTTTAAAAATTATTTACAAGTTGAGAATGATTCATTCATATTTATAAGGTGAGAGAAATGAAAATTTTAAACCAGTCATCAATTTTTTTAAATACTTTGAAATCCAGCTGATGAGAGAAAAGCAAATCTTTCTTCCTTTTTTCTTTTATTCAGAAATCCATTTTGTTCATAAATTCTTAATAAAAAATGCATCTGTTTTATTATCAGTTCTAAAGACAACACTTTTCTGCTACTTTTCACTGCAGAAGTTTAGATATTTTTTCTTCAATATTCCTCACATAACATTCTCCCAGCAATCCTAACGTAGTATTGCAATATAGAATCCTATTCAACAAAACTGATTATTGGAAATAAAAATAAATTTTATATATTAATATTTTTCTTTAAAATATATTAATCAAAATGATTTTACTTTTATTATTATTATTTTTGAAATAGAAACATAATTCATATACTTGGAGTTTGAGTGTAGTATAGGGGATTTGAACACAGACTTTCAAACTCCCTTCAGCTATCCACTCTAATTCACATAGCCAATACACATAACCACACACATGTGAAAAAGATAAGTGATCTTTCATGCTGAACCAACACTCATCAGTTGGTCCAAATCATCATCTCTCACACACATATATAATCAGTACTTGATTTATATTAAGATAGCAAATCTTCAAACTTTAATGGAGAATCTTCAATCTACTCAACCATCCATGACTAAGATTGATCATAAATACTACGTTTTTCTTATAATAAACAAATAAGTATGTTCTTCTCATGACCAAGTTTTCTATCCATAATTAAGATAAAATTTGTACTCTAGTATTTTAATAGCTATTATTTATCTATATTATTTTTTTAATAAAACTAAATAGCTTAACATTTAATTTCCTTTCATTTTTTTAATTATCATTCCCTAACTAAATTTTTATTTTGAGGTAACTACTTCAATACTAATATCCATAGAAAGAGAATCTCTATTCTCACTGCACATAATAAATGTATTATCCATTATATAACATTTAAAAATCTTAGTGGGTGAAACAATGAATGAGTATTTAATTGGAGTATTCACTGTTTCATTGTCAAAAAAGGTCTTCAGATAAGCAAATTTAAAGTATTTTAATCATAAATATAGGGATTTGAACTTAATCAGTGAAGTAATTAATAGCTTCACACTCTCAAATCAAAATGCTTTAGATTCACCTATATATTTAAAAATTAGGTCTAAGATATGAATGTGGCTGCTCTTGTTTTTTAAAGTCATTAATCTTCTGTTTAGATTTGTAGAGGTTCCTACTGTCGCATTTTAGGCACATAGTCTTGAGGTTATAGCCTTAATATATATTACTTAAGTATAATTAATATAAACATGGTTAATACAAAAAGAGAAAACATTAAATTTACTCGAAATAAATACTTAGAACATATAATTAACAGAATATATATATATAATAAAATGCAAACAATGTTTAGATAAGTGGTATTAAAAACAACTATATGGGAGAAACTAAAAACTCTATAAAAAAAACAGGATTAAAATAACATATATTAGGTAATAAATCACCAATATATATATATGAACAAAATGGGACACAAATAGGCAGACATTTTAATGATGTTATATACTATTAATTTAAAAATAAATAAATAAAAGAACATTAATAATAATAAAAAAGGTCTAACATACAATGAAATAAGATTTTGAGATTCAAATGGCATTATTATAAAATTACTTCAAATATATATATAAATTATAATATTCAAATCAATATATATATTATTAAAATACAGTTAAATTCACATAAATTATACTACAAGATGTATAGTCGAAAGTACTTCTAATAAAATAACTATAATTTATGTGAATTTTACTGTATTTTAATATTTATATATATATTGATTTGACTATTACGCATATTTTGGAAAGAATATTGACATCAAACTTATAAATATAAATTTGCTTTCATAAAAATAGAAATTAAAAATAATATGTAAATAGGGGTTGTTATATATAAAAATATTAATTATGGAGTTAAATATTAATGTATTTATAGATAATTTATAATTATGAGATGAAACTTGGGAAAATATTAAGATAAAAAATATAATATAAAATATAGAATATGATTTTATAAAAAATATATATTAGTGTAGCAATTACTAAAAGATACAAATTAATAATGTTAAAAGAATTATAAATAATATGGATTAATAAGTCAAAGCATATATAAATAAAAAATGTTTAGCTAATTTTAAGATTAGTAGTTTAAATAATGTATACTAGAAAAAACTAAAATATGCAATAATTAAGTTTTCAAAACAAAATGTTTTTTTTAGATATTTTTAAAAGTGAAATAGTCAGCAGGGGATAAATTGAAAAATTTTTAATATTTATGATTTATATATTAGTTGTAATTACATGATGGCTACTTTCACCATTGTATATTAAATATTTTTAGAAAAATTCAAACTTTATCCAAACTTTCCAAATATATTTAAGTGTTAATCATAGCATGTAGATCAATATATAATGCAACACTTCTAGTGATATTATTCTCCTCTTATTCAGGTATTGCTGACTTGACTAGTGAGTATTAACATGAAAACTGAACCAAGGGACCTTTAAATTTGTGAATATTGAATTTAAAGTGACATTCTAATTGACTAGACTATTCTGTCAAAGGCAACAGTTAGTGCATATTTCATATACTAATCTATGGTGATCCTTCCGATTTCTCCACTTTTTTTTGCAAGAGGAGGGTTAGTAAATAGTTTGCAAACATTATGAATTATCATACTAGGTTGAATCATGGAATTATTTTCAATTGCCATGTAAGCAGCTACTTTAAATTTTCTTCTTCATACTTTTACCTCTGTCAATATTTTTGTTTTTTCAAATAGAATACATGTTCATTGGTATATGCATGGTTTGCTGCTTTAGATACACATTTTTTTTTCTTTTCTAAGTAAGAGTTGTGCTCTTTTAATCACTTTTCATTGGAATCACTGGTTTCATCAATATATATCCTTTCATATTTACATTGGTATTTTGTAGATACTATCTTTGTTTTTCAGCAGTTTCTTGAGAGATTAGAAAGCCTTGTAGTGTAGTATAGTTTGGAAAGCTATTCTGATGTTATACTAATTGCAAGATTTTCTTTAGTTTGCTTGCTACTCCTTGATATATATGAATACATTAGCTAAAATTATTTTTTTCTTTTGATTTTCTTAATAACAGCTGATGAATAATGATTCTTTATGAGAATTTGTTTTATGTAGGAATTTCTTTTTTTTAATCACTGCTTTCTGAACAAACTTCTTTTTCTCTGTTCCATAATGATAATATAATTCCATGTTTTGTGTTTCTGTTATGATTGGATGTGTAACAGTAGCTTTTGACAGGATTACCAACATAAACTAATATTCATGAACTTAAAGGTCACTTGGTAGAGCGTTTGCCTTAAATTCGATATTCAGGAATCTAAAGGTGTGAGTTCAACTTCTATGTTAAAGGTTACTGGTTTGATTCCTAAAGAGAGCATAATTCATAAAATGCTGTGTTTCATGCTAACCTGTGTCTATTACTAACAGATGAATGTATTTGAAAAGTTCAAATAAGGTTTGAATTTTCTAATAATAATTTAATAATTAATATCAAAATATAGCGTTCATTATATTCTTACCACGTCTTATTCGACGAGTACCTTGAAAATGAAGCCCGTAATAATTTTTTTGAAATGAGTATAGATATATGTTTTGTATTAACGTAAAGTTATAGTTTGAATTTTGTGTAAAAAGTACTGCCAGAAAGAAAATTGCGCATATGTAGAAATAAATGCGAGGAATAAAACGTAATAATTAATATAAATCATAATTTTAAAAAAAAAAAAAGTCTAAAATCATGTAACTTCTTTGACTTGCCTAAGTTAAAAATGAAATGTAGGGAAAAGGGAACTATTGAGGGAGGAGGTGTAATCTCAGCTGGGGTGAAAAGGAAAGAATAGTCAGCATTTCTTTTTTGTAATTATTAACAAAGTTATGTCTTTTCATTAATAACCAAAGTTTTGTCCTTTTAAAAAAATTTAGTATAATCAATTTGTGTAACGTCATTACTAACACTAAGTAAATTCTTTTTTTTTTTAATGTTTTTGTTTTTTGACGAAGTTTACTGATATGTAACGGAATATGATATCCCGTCACATTATTTTAAAATTAAAATAAAAGATCATAAATAAAAATTGATTTATTAAAAAGAAAAAAAAACTTAATTTAAAAACTGTTTAACGTATATATAGATCGCATGATGGACAACTTTAAAAACTTTTAAAAAAATAAAAATATTTGAAAGTAATTTTTTTTGTAAAAAAGTAAAGATATAAAGATTGATATTTTAAAAACAGAAATAATGTTGATTTCTATAGTCTTAGAAAATGGAAATGATTGTCTTATTAATTAAATGATTGTTCAAAAGCAAACTACCTCGTGAGGCATGTAAAATAAATTAAATGGTCAGATAAGAGAATACAAAGGAATTAAATGACCAATGCAAACACGAAAATGACAGCACGGACCATAACTGAAACACGAATGGATTAGTGACGTCTTGCTCGTTGAATCTCAAGATTTAATGATAAGAGACTAATAAAAATATAAAAGCCAAATTATTATTATAATTGTTATCTTAGAGCTGACTATGAATAGATCGTTATAACTAGCTATATTGCAGATTTTCACGATGTGGAAGTCTGCAATAAATTTAATTTTCCGGACAACCAGCTGAGGCCTCTGGATGACAGTTCCTGACCAAATGCATGGCAAGTCACAGTTTCATTTCAAAGAAGGACAAAATCTACGAAAGTGATCACGAAGATGGACTTCTCAATCTATTAGAACCGTAAACTATTGTGACTATCTAATAAGAACTTTCCTAAAAATGCAAGTAATTAATAACTGAAAATAAGAACTCTTATCTGACTTAAAGAATGCAAATTCAATTATTGATATTTTTTTATGTAGATGTTTAAGCAATCATTTCCATTTCATTTTTTTTTGTGTGTGTGTGTATTATGTTTTAACTAAAATGTATTAAATTTAAAATTGGGTGTAGATAGCTGCATGGATAAAGATTAATAACTATGTTTAAATTTGTTTATGTTTAATTTAAGGGATTTAGTTTCAGGCTATTTGTTTCGTAGTTAGGGCAATGCTGTATGTTTAATTTAAGGGATTTTAGTTTCAGGCTATTTGTTTCGTAGTTAGGGCAATGCTTGTGAACAGGGCAACGTGCCCAACTGAATGCATGACCCCAAAGAGGCAGTCATATCGTTGAAATGGTGGCAGATATATTTCCTGCGCCATTGACCCCTTCTAGCTCTATGGACAGGGATTTATAAGACGGCAGAAAGACCGCTTTCCCCCATACGTAGCACTCTTTAAAATAAAAAAAATATATATACATGATTCCTTAGTCTAACAGATGCCCTTTCCTGATCTAGACACGGATCATTTCTTTCAAATAATATCACGCTGCCAGATGCCCATTCCTGTCGCAAATATATATCTGGAAGCTGACATTGGGTTGGCTACGAACTTTTAGTCTGAGATTGAATGAATGTTTTGATAAGTTTTTAAGTGAAAAAAATCTATGTAGACTATCTATGCTCGTCATGCTAAAGTAAAATATAATTTAAATATCCATCTGTGCGATCTATTTAAAATAGTAATTTAAATTTAAAAAAAAAAAAATGTTAAAACCTAAAAATAAATTCCTCAATTTTAAATGTGCGTTAATAAAAATCTATTTGTGTGTTAATTACTGGCAGTGGCTTCTTTTATTTTATTGTTCTAAATATTTAATATATACTTTGAGAATAGAAATCTATTGAAACTTATAAATGTTTAAAATCTCTGCTACTCTATGAGCTAGTGACCTTGGGCAAACGATCGGAATCCAAATATATAAATTAAAATAAAAAAAATTTTTTTAAACTTAACGTACCTGCCTACTACATAAATTTTCTAGGTTCAAATGCCTAGTAGCGCCCTGTAGTGCAGATTACGTGAAGTCTCCTCCTCCCCCGATCGTTAAAATAATGATAATATAATTCCATGTTTTGTGTTTCTGTTATGATTGGATGTGTAACAGTAGCTTTTGACAGGATTACCAACATAAACTAATATTCATGAACTTAAAGGTCACTTGGTAGAGCGTTTGCCTTAAATTCGATATTCAGGAATCTAAAGGTGTGAGTTCAACTTCTATGTTAAAGGTTACTGGTTTGATTCCTAAAGAGAGCATAATTCATAAAATGCTGTGTTTCATGCTAACCTGTGTCTATTACTAACAGATGAATGTATTTGAAAAGTTCAAATAAGGTTTGAATTTTCTAATAATAATTTAATAATTAATATCAAAATATAGCGTTCATTATGTTCTTAAGATTCACAAATAACATCTACATAAACCTCAATTCCTACAAAAATTAAGCAGAAATGATTGATAGTCAAAATTTTGTGAAAATAAAAAATATTTGTAGAAAAAAAAAAGGACTAGTGAACATTTGCAGGAGTATAATACTGATAAATGCACTATCATTATTCCTGATATGACTAAAGGTGTATTGGAAGTCTATATAAAATATTTAAATTTATTGAGAATTATCATCATCACTTTCAACAATTATCAGTTCATTACAGATTGAGTCTCTCAAATTTAATCCAGCTTCTGTGATCCATAACATTTCTTTTCTTCATCCCACTATCAAACTTCTTTATTTCATCCTTCCATTTCATCTATGATTTCTTCCTAGATCTTTTATAACCTCTTCAGTCTTCGTTTCTTTAAAATAATGTTACCCAAGTCATCATCAACCATTATCAATCCACTGCAGGATGAAGGTCTCTCCAAGTTTAATCCATCTTCTCCGATGTTTAGCTTCTCTTCTCCACAACACCCCTGCACATTTTCTTATTTTATCCATCCATCTCACATGTGGTCTCTTTCTGGGTCTTTTACAATCTCTTGGAATCCAGTTTAAAATTTCAATTGTCCATCTATTATCATCTCTTCTAGCAATATGTCCAGCCCAACTCCATTTCAATCTTTTAATTTTTTCAATAAGGTCAGTAACACCTGTTTGTTGTCTTACTCATACATTGCGTTTTCGATCTCTTCTTGTTACTCCCAACATACATCTCTCCATACTCCTTTGAGTGGTCTGAAGTCTCTGTATTGCTCTTCTATTAAGTGTCCAAGTCTCAGATCCATAAGTAAGAACTGGTAAAACACATTTGTTAAAAACCACCCTTTTCAAACACATAGGCATATTTCCTTTTAGTATCAAGTCACTTCTACCAAAAGCACTCCAACCAAGTTTAATTCTATGATTAATTTCCTCCATTATGTTTCCATCTGTATTAATAATCTGACCAAGGTATTTGTAACTGCTAACTTCTTCTAATTCTTCATAATCAATCTTTATTTTCATATTTTGAGCAAATCGATTAAACATTACTTTAGTCTTTTTAACATTTATCTTTAGTCCTACTTTTCTACTTCCATCTGCTAACTCCTGCAACATTTCCTGCAGCTCTGAAGCATTATTTGCAAAAACAACTACTTCATCTGCGAAATCTAAATGACTTAAATACTCTCCATTTACTTTCACTCCTTTAGTTTCCCATTTTAATCCACAAAATACTTCTTGCAGAACTGCTATAAAGAGTTTTGGAGATATGGAGTCACCTTGTCTTACACCTTTCTCAATGTTGATTTTTCCAGTATCATTATGTAATCAAATTGTTGCTGTTGCATTTTTATAAATATTCTTTAAAATATGACAATATCCTGGATCTATACCTTGATGATACAATGCTTTAATCACTGAAGAAATGTGTATAGAATCGAATGCCTTTTCATAATCTACAAATCCAAAACATAATAACAACTCATATCCATTTCTCCTTTCTATGACTTCTCTCAATACCTGGATATGATCTATTGTACTACAACCACTTTTAAATCCAGCTTGTTCTCTTGGTTGGTGGAAATCCAAAGTTCTCTGTAGACGAGTTGTAATTATCTTGGTAAAAATTTTATATAAAACTGATAAAAGGCTGATAGGTCTGTAATTTCTAATATCTTCTTTATCACCTTTTTTAAATATTAATATTATTACTGCATTCTTCCAATCTTCCGGTACATCTTTATCATTTAGACATTTGGTATATAACTTTGCTAAAATTGTTTCTAATTCTTCACCTGCTTCTTTCAATATATCAATTATAATTTCATCATTTCCTGGAGCTTTTCCTTTCTTCATACACTTAATTGCATGTCTCACTTCTTCATTTAAAATTCTGGGCAATTTGGAAGATGTAATAGATATAGGAGGTACTTGTTCTTTATTACTATATAATTCTTGATAAAAATCTTCTACCAATTTCATGATGTCATCTCTCTTTTTAGTAATAATTCCATCTTTTTTTCTTATTGCAGATAGAAATTTCCTACCAATACCAAAATTTTGTTTAACATTTTTGAGACTTTTATTTTCTTCTACAGCTTTCCTTGCTATTTCACAGTTATACTTTCTTATATCATTTTCAACTCTTTTCCGTACCATTTTACAAAATTTGAAATATTCAATTCTTTTTTTAATACATCATTTTTGTATATCTTCATATTCCTTCTTTTCTTCATAAATTCTCTAGTCTCAGTAGAAATTTTATTAGTCAATTGCTGCTTTTTTCTACCAGCTATGTTTGTTGCAGTTTTTAAAAGTGTATCAGTTATTTTCATATTAATTTCATTCAAATCTGAATCATGTTCAAAATCTCCTAACACTTGAAACCTATTTGTAAGTTCTAATTTAAATTCATTAGAATGTTTCTGAAGATTAGGAATATCAACTGTAAATATTGTTTTTCTTAATAATTTTTGTCTCTCTAGTTTTACATTAACACGTAACTTACACCTTACTAATCGATAATCACTTCCTGTGTTAAATTTATTAAGAACATTACAATCTTGAAATATGTATTTTCTGTTAGTCAAAATATAATCCAATTCTGCTGTACCTTCATTTGGATGCTTCCATGTACATTTCCTTTTAACATTTTTCTCAAAAAATGAATTCATAATATAAAGTTTTTCTTTTTCTGCAAACTCCACAAGTCTATGTCCTCTCTCATTTCTATTACCATAACCAAAATTACCTACAGCAATTTCATCTTTCATTTGTCTACCAATTCTAGCATTAAAGTCTCCCATAACAATTTTAAAATGTTGTTTACTCTGATCAAAAGCCTTTTGTACATCCATATAAAAATCTTCTACTACTTCATCACTATGAGAACTTGTTGGGGCATAAACCTGAATTATCTGCATTTGGTATCTGCTATTAAGTTGTATAACTAATCTTGCCACTCTGTCCGATACACCATCAATCTCCACAATATTGTTCTTCCACTTTTTATTTATAATGAATCCTACTCCACTTGTATTTCCAATATGTGTGCCTTTATAATAGAGTATATGTCCACTTTTTAAATCAATTGTTTCTTCTCCTTTTCTTCTAATTTCACAAAGTCCAATAATGTCCCATTTAATATAAGACAGTTCTTCTAATTCCTTCTTGTAATTTTCAACAGATATCTTTCCATACTTTGATGAGTAATCAGAAGCATCTAAATTGCTCCTGTGTTAAGTATTCAAGTCTGTATTAAAAATATGTAAGGAAAATTATGTAATTCAAAGTTTTTGCTTTATATTTTCTCCTTATGAGCCAAATATATGGGATTACAGTACATACATTTGCAGATTTTATACAATTACATACATAATACTTTTTTTTTTTTTAAATATAAATTTACTTTGATATAAATTTACGCAATAATTCTTCTAAGACAATATAATTAAAAAAGCTTTATTATAAAAATAAATAAAAAATCTTTAATATGTCAAAGCTCATTAATTGGATTAATTCTAACACTCTAAAGAGAATGAAAGTGACCTTGGAACTAGACATGGACACTTTAACAGAAGCGGCATGTCAGTAGAGATGCACTGCTTTTAATGAAATGCCTTTCAGGAGAACATGGCTAATTATAGTGTGAACTATTTAATATAAAGGTTTAAAATTTTAAAGAAAGCCTGTAAAAGATCAAGAAAATAGAGAATGTTGCAGAGAAAAAAAAATAATTGTGAATTAACATTTTTAAAATTATTTGTTCAGAAGATATTTTATATATGAAAAAAAAAACCTTTTTGCAAACGAATTCTGTTACTAGCTCACCAAATAAATCTATATCATCTAATATCATAAATAATGACAGATGTGTAAGGAATTATTCTTCAAATGTCAAAAGAAAATGTATGCACCTTCTAATCAGTTTGAAAAAAAAATCATAATTATACTCCTCCCTTAGGCGCTAATAATACATTAACATGAATAGCAGCCTCAATTAGAGAGTCTCTTATAACTCCACAGTTAATATTTCAAGTACGCAATTCAAAAAGGAGGGCTTTCAGGATATGTGAAAAAAAAAATCTGATTTCGGCTCCTCAGATAAGATTAAACTAATATTGGTTTTATTTCCAATAAAAATATTAAATGATTCAATTATTATTTCTATGTACAGATGTATTTTCTATATATAGATTTCCTATGTATAGGTAAAGGAAGCAAAAGTAATTCTAATGCATAGAATCTACAGCTTAAACTTTTCATTTAGTGAATATTTGTCATATATACATACGATTGTTTAAATATACATATATTTTTATAGAGATAAAAGATAAATAGCGTGCTGGGCGAAGGTTTCTCCCACCTTCTTCTGCAGATGAACAATGATTAAAAAAAAAAGATAATACTCATTTAAATTAGTCAAATGTGTCAGTTAATAAGGATTTAGGCTATTCTTTTTTGTTTTATCCATTATTTAACAAAAACAAATAACCATTTACCATCTAATAATTAAATATTATTTTCTAAACAGTTACTTATTAATAAGAATTCATTTATATGGGCAAAATTGGAATTATTTTTTAATAAACTAATACATATGTATGTGTATGAGTGCATACATATATTGTGTCACTCACTCATTGGCAGCCACTCTACTGGAAAAAAACAAAGAAATAATAAAGACAATAAATGATAATTATCTGCATCCAAAATAATAATGCAGTACATGAATGCTCAATGCATGTTAGAATAAATCAGTCCAAGGTCATTTCTCTGCTGCACCTCATATTTGAAAAAATATGTAAGATGTAGCAATGCAAAAACACCAGATAATTGATTAATGATAGAGTTAAGATTTCTAATAACCATTTGATTGTAATTATTAATTTATTTTTCCACTGGAAAAAATCAACATCTCTAGGCAAGACTGTGATTTGGACAGCTCTAATATAGATTGACAACTTATTGATTTAATATATTTATCCTTAATCTATTATAACATGTCTTAACATAGTCATCAAAGTATTCATGGTAAGAAATTTGCTGATTGAGGCACTATAAAAATATAGATAATGAGATCACAATAAAATTTGTAGATTAATTTTGGAAGTTCCCTGTGAGACTTGATTGATTAAGAAATTAACTGGCAATGCTGGTTACAAATATAGATTAACATGAATCATTTCAATTCCATATGCAATTTTGCAAATTAGTTCTAACAAACTATTTATTGTAATTATTTGAACTCAAACTTTCAAGCTCTTATAGGTATCCACTCCATCCTATACAACTGATACACATGACCACATACATGTGAACAACATAAATGATCTTCAATATGTGTATTTTGTGCTGAACTAGTACTCAGCTGGTTTAGATCATCTTCCACACATATATATAATCAGTGCTCAGTTTATATTAAGATAGCAATCTTCAAACTTTAATGGAGAGGCTTCAATCCTCTCCATTCTCCAACTCTTCAGCCATTCATATCATTGACAATCTGATGATAGGTATGATAGTAATATTGATTTCAACAAGGTTTTGAAAATTCCATTGTCAGATTTTTATTGATATGGCTGACTGAAGAGTTAGAGAGTGGTGAATATTGAAGCTTGTCCATTAAAGTTTGAAGATTTGCTATCTTAACATAAACTGAGCATTGATGTGTGGGATATGGTGATGTGGACTAACTGCTGAGTGCTGATTCAGCATGAAATCCATATATTGGAGATCTTTTTTTTTTCACATGCATGTGGTCATGTGTATCAGTTGTATAAGATGGATTGGATAGTTGTAGGGACCTTGAAAGTCTGAACTCAAGTCCCTTAAAATTACATTAAATTTGGAACAGATAATATACATGTATTTAAATATTAATAACAATATTATTTTTAAAAAATTTTGTTTGAACTATAATTTTGATATATATATAAGAAACTATGCTATATATATATATATGTCTTGAAAAGTACTATACACTTTGCAGTTCAATAAACAACACGTATTCTCTTTGAATGCATGATGGGAACTTGGAACAAAGTATAACAAAGTTCGAGGCTTCATTGTAGTTACAATATACTGTATACTTTTATAATGCCATCCATGAAAAATTATATAATCTTTCATGAAGCATTATTTTAAGAGATATTATAAACTACCCCCCCCCCCCGATCTATTTATCAGGAAAAAAATAAAAATCTCTATTAATAGATAATTGAGGCAGAATAATCTGAAAACATTTCATATTGTACCGAGTTTCAAAAGCAGCTTTAGTAATATATATTAAGGCTATTGTAATACTTTTGTTTCACTGCTTGAACACATGGACTGCTTATCATGTGTAAATAGAAAAATATATATCTAGAAAAATGAACTGTTATTGTTTCCATGGATGTTTATACGAACAGATTACTGTTAGTTGTTAAATTTTTTTAATATTTAAATTTTTTACGTTTGTTGATTTTGAAAATCCTAAAGAAAGATTGTGAAAGTTAAAAATGTTTAAAATTTCTGTTTACTGTTTTCCAATATTACTTTTAACCATTTGAAGGATTTTTTTTTCTTTCAGCATCTTCAAATAAGATAAATTTTTAAAATATTTATCAATAAAATTAATTCTATCACATGACCACCACCTCTTATGCTTATGTATAACTGTTGTTAAAACAGGCAAAACCCTCTATATATATTGCCACACACAGCAAGGTAGAGTAATCAATGGATGCCAGAAGGCTTGTGCATAAAATCCCCAATCTAGTGCCTACTCATCCAATATCTCCAGACTAGTTTCTGGCTTTTGGCCTTCATCAGTGAGGAGCCTTGGATCTGAGAGCACCGGATTCAAGGCTCCTCAGTGACGAAGGCCATAAGCCAGAAACTAGTCTGGGGATATTGGATGAGTAGGCACTAAATGGGGATTTTATGCACAAGCCTTCTGGCATCCATTTATTAATCTAGCTTGCTGTGTGTGGCAATATATATAGTGAGTTTTGCCTGTTTTAACAAAAATTAATTCTAATTTAGAAAAACCATAAATAAAAATAAATAATTGAATAGTTATTACGTGAGAGTTCAGATGACAATTCATATGAAGTCGAGCACCGAAAATAACAGAGCTTGAACTCTACAATAGTCCTTCACTCTACTACTACTGCACGAAACCATGCAGAATAGAAAAGCCATTAAGCAATACTTGCTCAAAAAAGTACATTTTTGTTATTACATATAGACACAGATACATATGCGAATTCTGAAATGTTAATATATGATTTTTTTTTAAAAATAATTATAAAATATTCAAATTAGATTATCAATAAATTCACCATAAAATATAATATCAGCAATGAAAGTGATAAATTGATAAAATCTAATTTGCAATATTTACAGAGTAATACGTTTGCATATATTAGCAAATATGCTGAGTGTAAAACTGAATGTAAATGATCTTTAAACAAATGCACTATTTAATATTCACCTCTTTGATTATTATTTCATATAATAATGAAATAATCTGATTTATTATTCTTCTAGTGATATGAGCACATAATTATTCAACATCATTTAGTTTAAGATTTATAAATTAAAACCATAAAAACGCAAATAATACAGTGCTTTAATAACACAAAATTTAAGATTTACATTATATATAAATATCAATATAAAATTTTATAATATATATATAATTTAGAAAGGTTAATTGCATATAGATATATTAATCTCCCAAGGAGATTGTATCATTCTTTCATAAGAATATTTACGAGTGATTTTTAAATAATGAATTTAAATCTAAAGATTGCAAAAAGCAGTTGATCTTAATTGGAAAAAAAAAAAATTATTTAATTCCTTGCTGCGGTCTTAAGGGAATCAAACAGAAAAAAAATGTATATATTCTTGTTGTTGCAGTTATAATTATATAACAATTTATAGGGTAAATGAACATGGATAAACTGACCACTAACTGAACAATCAACAAAGTGAATTTAGTGGCCTTTATTTTAAACTCAAAAAGTTATTGACTGAGACATCAGTTAAGGGTTTTGAAAGCAGATGAATATGTAATCACATGTTCAATCTCTTTTATATTTACAATCTAGGTAGACAAAAATAATGACCATCATATCCTGAAAGCTGTAAGGTCATTAACCAAAGCTGCTATTGGTAGTTGAATGATGATTATTTATTTAACTATGTTAACTCTTTTACTTATAAACATTTTTTATTATTAGATCTGGTAATAATTTATCTCAATGTGCAACCTTTCATTTCTATATAAAATCTTTATTTTATATTAAAACTCAATAACTTGGACTTTTAGAAATATAATTTTACAAATGAAAAACATTTTAAAAAAATCATATCTGAACTTTTCAAATATTGAAAAAATAAATTATAATAAAAACAAAGGATGTAAAATGTCATCCAATAGTCTGTAGAAAAACAGTCTTCAGAAAATCAATGAAATATTTTTTATTTCAAATTTATTTTTAAATGTGAATGAACAAATGTTTATCTTTGATAAATCTATCAAATTCTGCTTTAAAACATTAAAATTAGTTTAATATCTCCTAGTATAATAGTACAGTACCAATAATGTCATGACATTACATGACCAGTATTAGAAGAAATGGCCCCCTTTACCACCATATTTTTCTTTATTAACATTACAGGCAAATTTATTAACTTCTATTTTAAAAAATAAAAAGCATACAAATAAAATCAAAGTATATATATGTATCCTTTTGGTTTTAAATAATCGTCACATAATTATTGCGGGAAAATAATCAGAAATATTTACTAAACTAATAATAAATTATATTTTTTTATTCCAAAAATCTTGCAAGTGCTGTGTAAACTAAATTACAAAAAACCAAAAGAAGCTTCCATGCATAATAGATTAAAGTTCTTTGAAGATTTCCAACTGTCTTTAAGATACTAACCTTTCATTTTTTTTTAAAAGTTAATAAGTCTACTTTCTAAAACACAATTTTAGTGTTTTTTAAAAAAACCTATGTGTCTTGCATTGGTGGTCGAGAGGTCAGCATGACTGCCTTGCACTTGCAGGCAGTTGCCCGGCTTGTGGGTTCGCGTCCCGGCTGATGCTATGACACTTAAAATATATATATATATAAAAACCTATGTTAATATCAATTAGACATCAGTAGAAGTGCAATCTAAAGTGGCAGAACTATTTCTGAAGTAAACAAGTCATGATAATAATTGTAAATGGCAATAAGAGAATTAATCAACTTCAAGTGAAATAAGATTGCATGAACAAGAAGAACTCTCTAACATGAAAAAAACACTGTTGAATTTTTCCAAATCAGATAAAAAAAGAGATCATTGCTTTAAATAGAAACACATGCTTTATGTAAAAAAAAGGTAATGGAGAGACAAGTCAAATGGATTTCACCAAAAAATGATAACAGTGACAAGTTTAGATATTCAAGTTACTGGAAAATACTCAATAAATATACCCTAATACAGGGGTGGGCAATTGTTTTGGCTCAGGGGCCGCAGAGGTTGGTGGAGGGTCACATCGAGGGGGACTTTGCGGAAGCAAAGGTTAGCGGAAAGCCGCACCTTTTTTTCATGACACAATAAACACACTGCTTTATTTCCTGTATTACCAAAGAAATAGTTCTTTCTCCATTCTTCATTAAACAAATGACACTCAAAACCGATTTTACATTTTTTTGGAGGGTTCATGGTTACACTAAATTTGGAAATGTATATATTTGCTAATGCAAAGACAAAATTGAAATTAAGCAGATCAACTGGAAAAGCACTGCACTACATATCTACACTGCGCATGTGTATTGATGTGGCTATCCTAGTGGAAAATATGAAACAAATCTTTGGTTGTGCACGAGAAGAAAATCTCAGTTCAAGGTGGATTTTTCTGATTGTATTGGGGGGCCACATGTGGCCCTCCGGCCACTATTTTCCCACTCCTGACCTAATAAGATTTCATTGTAATGAAAAGGTAGAGAATTTTTATAGATGTACAGCTAGTCAGATCAAACAACATTTTAAAATTGTCATGGTAAATTTTAATGTTAGATTTTAAAAATATTTGAATAATTTAAGAGCTTTAGATAATTTTGATTATAAAGTCAGAAATGAGAGAAGATATAGATTAGTGAAATTTGTAGAAAAATTATAAATTCCTTCTTTAAAAAAAGGATAATCAAAAATGAAGATGAAAGCTCCCAAATAATAAAACAATAGAACTGAATTATATCTTGTTTAACATATTAAGACTGTAATGTGCATAGTAAATTTTGTCATAAGAAGTAATCACCAATTAATGAGATATAAGATATTTAATAATGGAAAGAGAGGAAAAAAAACTATTAAAAACATACTAGTAACAATTGATAACTATAGCCTCCAGAAATGCACCAATGAAATTAAATTAGCAAAGATCAGTTTACAATTTAAATGAGATCAGTAAGAACATAAATGGCACTATTAAAAAGTACTATATAGATAGTTAGTACAAAACTATCAATTCAGTAAAATTTTTAGACAAGGCAATGTATAAAGAATATATATATTTCAAAAAAATCTAGAAAAATTGAATGGTACTCATCTTATAGCTAAAGACGCCGCTCTATGGCGCGGTTTTCGCTAAAAACACATAAAAATGCTGTTTCTGCGGCCGACACATTCGAACCCGCATTTTCTATAATACAACTTTTTTGTTGTGCTACAGAATGCAGGCCGCTATGTCACGTTGCAGTACAGCATGTATGTCACATCGCAGCAATTACATTTTCCGAATTCGCACAGTTTATAAAATAGTTACGACTTGATGAGAAAGTTTCTATTTGAATTGTATGTAAATGTTGTTTTCATTGGATTTTTTTTTATTTTAGAGTATTGAAATGTTCAGATTTTTTAACGTAATAATTCTAAGACTTTTTACAATGTACTGTATTGAAGTTTTAATTGGGAAAATGTTAAATATCTATGTTTTAGTGAGTTGCAATTAGGTAACGTGTCAAGTATTGTACTGTTCGTAACATTCCATGAGACAAAGAAGATTCTACTGTGTGTATATTTTTGAAATAAAAAAGAGCATTACCAAAAAAATATCCAGTAAGAAAAGTACAAATATACATGATTTTTTGTAAATTTCATAAAAAGCAAATAAGTAAAGAAGACATTTATATGTGTTTGTTGTTGTTTAAAAAAGTTTGAGTTTCTATATTTTGTCCGAGTACGGTTACGATTTTGAATTTTTTTATTTTAGCATTACAAACAACAGAACACTAACCCTAAAACTAACCCTAACTCTAAAACTAACCCTAAAACTAACCCTAAACCTAACCGTAACAACTTTTACTTTTTATTGTCATTCTATTTGAAGTAAAAAGTAGCCGTAATATCTTTTGTCTGTAAAAAAAAAAAAAAAAAAAGTAAAACGAAGACTAAAAAAATAAAAAATAGACTAAGAAATTTTACTTTTTATTACAATTAGTATTTTTTTAGTTAAACAACAACAAAAAAAATAGTCATAACACAAGTAAAAAAATATCCGATAGAAAATTGATAAAAAAAAAAGCCGTAACACAAGTAAAAAAATATCCAATAAAAAATTTATAAAAAAAAAGCTGTAACACAATTAAAAAAACATACGACAGAAAAAACACGAATCAAATTGTAATTTGTTGATTTTATTTTACATTTATTATTATCATTTAAATTGTATACGTTAATAAAAAGTAATATTTATAAAAGACAATTTTGTTTTGTTTTTATTTTTGCATTACAAAAAAGCACAGAAAAATTATTATAATCAATGGCCCGGGAACGGTCATATTTTATAGTTTTAGCGTGAAAACGGTGCCATCCACCGGCATCTTTATCTATAAGACAAGCACCAAATGAATATTTAGAATTCTGCAAATTAGTACAAAAAATTAATTTTGACAATATATATATATATTTAACTGTGAATTGGCAAGGAAACTATAAAAGAGAATAAAAGTCTCAAAAATATAAAACATCTTAGTAATTGAAGAAAAAAATTCATAATAAAAAAATGTACTATTAACAAAGAGAAGAACAACATTCTTAAATATTGGAAGAGCTCTACAAGGAACTATGTAATAATAAATGGATAAACAAAAGGAGTAAATCACTCTCCCCCAGTCTGTGAATTAAAAGCTCTCTTAATGCTGAACAAAGAATCAAGAATAGAATGAATCTTCTTGGAGCTCTAATATTTATAAGCATACCTTTTGTCAACATTGTTGGTAATTCAAAGTGAAATTAATTTATATGCCAGATGGAATATGGCACTTAAGAGTTATTAAACTTATAATTGACATTAGATTGTTCTTAATTCATAGTCTGGGAGAGGGTGATTTACTCTTTATATATATATTGAAATATGTTTAATTTAAAGATTATATTTTAAATCTTATTTAATTATTACAATGAAGATATTAAAAATGAGATTCTGTTGCCAGCCTAATATAATTGATTATGAGTTTAATAACTCTTAAGTGCCATATTCCATCTGGTTGATAAATTAATTTCATTCTGAATTACCAACAATGTTGACAAAGCTATCCTTATAATTACCAGAGCTCCAAGAATAGGTGGTTTCATTCTATTCTTGATCTTTTGTTTAATATTTAGAATACTTTTGATTTATAGCCTGGTGGGAATGATTTACTCCCTTTGTTTACATATATATTGAACTATGTTTAATTTAAAGTTTGCATATTAAATCTTAATTAATCATTACACTCAAAATGTTAAAAGCGAGATTCTATCTTCAGCCTAATATAATTGATTTTGAATTTGCCATATTCCATCCGAATGATAAAAGAATTTCCCTCTGAATTACCACCAATATTGATAAATGTATGCTTATAAACAGCAGAGCTCCAAGAATAGGTGGATTCATTCAATTCTTGATCTTTTTTTCATTTAGAGTACTTTTCATTCTTAGCTTGGGAAAGGATGATTTACTTCCCTTAGTTTACATATACATTGAGCTATGTTTAAAGTTTAATAAAAGGATAGGCAAACAAAGTAGTCCCTAAAATTATGATAATTTTTGAAATGTTAAATATAGTGAAGTCATAGTATTCACTATATATAGTTCTACAGCCCCAAGAATATAGTGTAGATTGGCAGATAGTAGCAATATTATAATACTCTATAAACTGCTGTTCTGTACCATACAGTAGGTTTAACATGCACATGCATATTGTGCCATTACAATTTAGTCATTAGCTAAATTTATCGTAATGTGCATGAAAACAAAATGCTGAACAAAAATCATCATCACATTTTTATCTAAAAAGGAAGCTGTAGGGCATCCAAGTTTAAACCCTACAAGATCAGGTTTTAAAAGCTTAAGACAGAAAGAGAGTAGGGCCACAGTTATATACTTTAATTGTTTGTGTGTTGATAGAAAGGTAATACGCACATTTAAATTATTCAATTTTTAATTTTTCTGTTAAAAAACAAAGTTATAACGCATACGTATAGGCAGTGTATGTGTAAGCTATTGAATTGTTTTATATTTCAGATATTTAACTTTCTTTAAAACTAACCTATGCTTGATCAATTCTAATGTCTTATTCTATACCTCTATTTTGCTTTTCTATAATTGTAATTGGGATTTAAAAGCTAAGGATTTAATTTTAAATATTAGGGTTATAATTACTAAGCTGGCAATTAGATTATTGTAATGACAGTTTATGAATGATAAAGTATGTGTGTACATTACATACAGAAATTTACATTTATTAAATATTGAAAGAAAAAGAAGGGTTAAATCTGTCAAATTGTTATTTATTTATTTTTTACAATTTTGTGTTAGATCAGATATCTATTTTTGTAGCAATTTTGTTTTTGTAAATGATTGTTTGTCATTTTGGGAGCTTAAGCTTGGTGGGAACTCTAATTTTGAAATTGTCTCATCTTAAGATGAAAGAAAAGAAACTCCAATTTTAGATATTACAGATATACATGAAAAAACAAAAAGGATTACGTCTATTTTTTTTAAGACAAAAGTGTCTGAAAACCAGGTGTGTGATTTTTTGGGTTGGTCAAAAATAGCAATTCACACTATCACTCTAATTGGGTGAGTTGACTCAAAAATCGGATATAAAAGCAGTCTGGAAAATCAGTTGAGTTATTAGATTATTGTTATTATAATATATTGTGAGAGAGACTTTTTAAAAATTATTGAAACTAAAGCAGACAAACATTTTTAGTTCTGCTAGATAGTTTTTTTTTAAATCATTTTTTATGAAGTTTTGAATGTTGAAAATATAAGAAATGATGGGGTAGAAAAATTATATATGTGTCCCATCAAGACCTGACCATCGTGGAGCTGCAGATCATATAGGAAAGAAAAGATGTCTTGTCTGAAAAATAATATTCTACACCTTTCAACTGACCAGAGAAATAAGATGTTTTTAAATAGAAAGGAAACATTCACCTGCATTCAAAGAAGATCAGAAAGATGAATTAATCTACTGATAAATATTAATCATCAAGTCCAATTAATTGTTCCAGAAACTGAGTTTAAAACCCAGGAAATTTATAAATGTGAAAACAACTGCTGTATTTCATCCACTAAAAGAATCATGCTTGACAGGAAGAGAAGAAAAATTAATATAAAGATTTCCAAATTGCCCACTAAAGCAAATAACCTCAACAGGATCATCATCATCAAATAATTATACACTTTAAGAAAGAGATTGTTCCAAAGAAACATGGAAATTGTTGCTGCCAAAGATAGACATTAAACAAGAGAAATTTGACTCATTAGAAGTTGCTACAAAGAACTGGTAGTATAAATTTTTTTTATATATATTTTCTTTATGATATCAGAGTCTTAATAAAATTTTAGCTATAAAGTGGTATAGTTTATTTAAAGAACTTTAAAGACAATTCAGATCGATTAAAACCAATAATTTCTTACCAATAATAACCTTGAGCTTCATAAATGATCTTGAATGTATCAAAAAATTATTTGTTTATTAATTTACAGTTATGAAATATTAATGTGTAAGATAATTTTTTGTATTATTATTTTGGTTTTAAATAATATTTTGTTATTATGGGATAAAACACGCACCTACATAATAATATTTTTACATGTGTATAATTGTGTGCGAATGTGAAGTAATAAGTAGAAACAATAAAAAACACTTTTCCCGATATAGTGCGAATCTGCCATACCGTGAAAATGGCGGACATAAAACGTCCTAATTAAATCGTATTACATAAAATTATGAAATTAAAAGTGTAGTCTTTTTTTAATGAAAATAAGGATAATTTATAATAAAAAAATGGAAAGAAGACAACCCAAAAGAAGCAAAATAAAAAGTAACCAAAAAGGTAGTACATAAAATTATGAAATTTACAAATTAAAAAATAACCTGTAATGGCGATATACATCTTAAAAGCTATTATATTTAATTATTAAGAAACAAAATGAAAATTACTTACAAATAACGACGGTGGAAATTACTATAATATCATCCAATCGACAGTTAAAAATTCACTCTATTTAGTAATATGTCCATATTAGATATGAAAATATGATCTAAAAAATCACTGTGCTCACGTCGATATCAAAACCGCAAAAGACAGAGAAATGACAAAATTTCCCATAGGTCTCTCGACTTTTTAAATCTCACAAGACACCTCGATCAAAAAATCAGTATTCCCAAGGATTAGTCTAGCCAGTGTCTTTGTTGCCATGACATCGTTTGTCTAATCTTCGATGAAATCTTACCGGCAAAAAACATGCTAAGTGTAAAACGTCATAGCTCATAAAATCCGAAACTACCTCAATTATTAATACAACTATGATAAACATTTTAATTACATGTATATACACATATAATAATTTATATAAAGCATATATATTTACATACCCAAAGGCGTTTTCAAAGGTCAGTGTGACCTGTTTAATCCCTAGACTTGCTTTGCCATGTTCGGAGGCAAGCCTCTCTGCAATATTAGCTATCAAGGGTAACACATAATGGTATCCAGGATTGTTGTTGTTGCAAGTACATCTGCATGCTTGTGGCTTCCATGAGCATGTTTTCCATCGTTCTTTTTTTAGACCAATCTTTCATTACCCATTAATAATTAGAACTCCCGTTCTAATTGGTTGGGTGACTTAAATCCTCCTGACATTATCTAAAGTTATTTATCTGCAGATGCATCGGTTATTAGTAATTTCTTCTTTTTAATTGTCACTAATTAATTAATTATTTTCTAATGGAATTCTATTATCTCTTTTGCTTTCTAGGAATTTAATTGATTGTTTCCTGGATTTACAATTAATCTTTTAGTAATATTAAATTCTTTTATCAATTACTTCAATCAGTTTTAGTTTTACTTTTTACTTAAAATTTAATATACTTGTTTTTAAACTTGAATTGTGTATCATTTCAACATACATGCATATATTCTATGACTCAATTATTTATAACTGTTTTTTAACTATATACCGTAATTATTTTAACATATACAGATAAACGTAACACACTTTCCCCAACTTCAGAGATTTACATTTTCTTGAAATTAGAATAAAATCACAAAGATAACTCAGTTTTTTCATTTTTCTTTTAACCCAATCAGGAGGTGGATTAACATCTATCTACAACAGCTTCCTTTATGTTAATCTCTTCTGCTACATCTTTTTGTTTTTGTTAGGCTAGGTCAGCTAGAGTTTTTGTTTAGATTCCTCAGATTGATCTTTCAGATCACAAACACTTTTGTTAAATAAAGACGTATTAAATCTTCGCTCTCGTCTTTTTGCAATTGACTAATGTCTTTTTGTAATAGTTTAACCTTCATTTGTACAAACCATTACCACTTGTTTTGACAGATGTCGCTTTACTATTGCTTTTGACCAAAACTGATTTAAGCTATTTTTTGCCCACACTCATTCACCTTGTGTAAACTTACACATAGCTGGTTCCTGCTTAATATAATTCTCACTAGGTATTGTTAGATAATTGGCTATGCAACTTGAACCTAAATATAATTCCTCGGGTGATTTTCTTGCTTTAGCAGTTGGAATTGAGTGCTGATACAAAAGTGCAGTATAGACAATTTCTAATATTTTCATTTTTCCAGATTTTTTTATTGATAATTTCAAATTTTGGACAGCTTTTTCTGCCAAACCATTAGCTTGAGAATATGTGTTTATCACCCACTCTTTCAGATGATGTGAAACTGGTTCCATTGTCAGAAATTTAAGTCTCAGGAATTTCACAATTTTTAAATTATTTCATTGGAATTAGTGCTTTTAATTAATTTGTATTCTGCCCACACTGAGTATGCATCATCCAAAAAAAAAAAGTCTCTTAAATGGGCCCACTTGGTCAACATGGATGTGTTGCCATGATCTTAATGCTTTTGGCCATGTCTCAAAATTTTTAGATGACATTCTAGCACATGATTGACAATTATTGCAATTTTTTAATGAAATTCTTAATATCACAGCTAGTGTTTGTACCACCATACATAACTATGCATTAAAGCTTTAGCTCTGACTATGCCTGGGTGACCTTCATGCAATAATTGAAGGATGAAATCTCTATCCTTAACTGGTATTAGTACATGATCGCCTATCAGAATATAGTTTTTGCACACTGATAATTTATTACGGACATTCCATAATTCTTCATGGATAAATTTTGGACATTTATTAAGTCAACCTACTCAGATATGTTTTATAATCCAGTGGTTGACATCATCTTTCTTTGTCTAATCAGCTACTCTTTTATTATTAACTTGTGATCTTAGCACATCTCTATATAATTAATTTCAATTTATTTTGCTTTCTGAGCAAGCTGGATCTTCCTTGGTTTGCACTTTATAGGTCTGCCTCTGGGGATAACTCTAGTGATACAGGGATGGTTTTTATTTTTTTCATTCACCATTAAACAATTTAGGAAATTTTCTCCTCAGGTCCTTGGTCTATTTCAATCTTTTTAACTATCATAATTTTAATGTCCAATTTTTTTAACCAATCATGATTGATTATTGGGTTTATTGAAGCATAAACTACATAGAGGTAAATAAAAAAATACCATTCATTTTACTGACAGGAGTTTTAATTACTCCTTTGATTTTAATTGCATTATCATTAACATTTAAAGCTTTTAAATTAGCATTTTACTATTAGTTATTATAGAATTCCATTCATGTGCCAAAACCAAAGATACACCGCTTCTGCTATCGATTTTAGCTTGGCACATACCTTTAACTGAATCATAATTTTGTCAGAATTGGTTGTTAACGTATTTTTTGTACTTGCTACTGAATTTTATTTCTATTAAATAACTCTTTATGGCTGTTGTTGACTTTACCAGGTTTATCTTTTTTTTTTTCTACACATTATTTCCAAGTGCCTTTTTTTTGTCAAAGATTTTGCAATGTTCGTTTTTCTGAAAACAGTCATTACCTTTATGGCTAGCTTTTTCTCAACAAAAACAGATAAATAAGAGTATTATTAATGCTATCATTATTTTTTAAATTTCTAAATCCCTTTTTCCCTGGTTTAAATGTCTTACAAATGCCCATTTGTATTTTATCTTGATTTTTATCTCGGTGAATTCTCTTGATTACTCAAGAACCAATTCATAAACTATACCACTATATTTAATTTCACTATCAGTTAAAAGCTATTATCTTAAACTGTCACTGCTCATTCCCCACAGAAATTTCTCAAGAAGTGACTCTTAAAAAATGACTCATATACACAATTATTTGCAACATTACAAAGAGCTATGTTGTAATCTTTAATTTCTTCACTTCTACCCTGATGGTGATTTCTATGAAGTCTGACAAAAGGACGTGAACTAAAATGATTTGCCATGTGATCTTTTATTTGATTGAAAGGATAATCCTCAGGAGTATCAGGTTCACATAGCCTATTAGCAATCTCTATTTACACTTTTTTCTGCAAAACACAGCAGTGGTCCAACTTTAATTTTCTCATCTTCAGCTTTATTAATGAATAGATATTTCTTTATGTGTTGGATGTAAAGAAGCCAATTACTGGTGTCACTGACGTAAAATTCACCAATAGATGATTGGATTTTAGTAGATAGTTTAATACTTATTACTATGAGAGTTTGCCCCTTTTTAGCTTGTTTCAGATTTGATTTATGATTGCCCCAATTGCTATATCTGGGAATTATCTCTATAATACCAAACAGACATAGGCTTATATAAATTCACCCAGTAATAATAATGTAATTGCAACAACTTAGAATTATAATTTAATAGATTATTAATACAACCATAAGCATTTTAATTACAGATATATACATATTAACAATTTGTATAAAGCATATATATTTACATATCCAAAAGTGATCTCAAATTACAATTAAGATCAGTGTGACCTGGAGTTCCTAAACTTATTTTGCCATGTTCGGAGGCAAGCCTCTCTACAATATTAGCTATCAAGAACACATGATGATATCCAGCATCACTGTTATTGCAAGAACATCTGCACACTTATAGCTTCCATGAATAAGTGTTCCTTGGTTCTTTTTTAGACCAATCTTTCATTATTCATTAATAATTAGAACTCCTGTTCTAATTGGTTGGGTCACTTAGATCTTGCTGATATTGTCTAATGTTATTTATGTGTAGATACATCTGGTTACTAGTAATTTCTTCTTTTGAATTGTCACTAATTAATTAGATTTTCTAATGAAATTCTGATATCTCTTTTGCTCTTTAAGAATTTAATTAAGATTGTTTCCTGGATTTATAAGTAATCTTTTAATAATATTAATTCTTTTATCTATTGCTTCAATCAGTTTTAATTTTATTTTTTATTTAAATTTAATATACTTGTTTTTGAACTTTAATTGTGTATATATATTTCAGCATACATGCATATATTTTAACACACAATTATTTATAACTGTTTTTTTTTTTAACTATATAAGTGTATTTATTTTAACATATCCATATAAGCATAACACATCCTTAATTATATTCATTAACATTCTAATCAATTTTAAAACAAACTTAATTCCAAGAAATAAAATAACAATAAAAAATAACTTTTAGTTTTCTTTCATTTAAATATTTAGTAACAAAAAGGAAATATTTTATCATTTTGAATGAATATAATTTTGAATCTGTTTTACCTTTTTATTTCTCTTAAAATTAGTTTGTATAAATTATTTTTCATGCACGCACACACACACATATATATAAATAGATGTACAATAAACCTATTTCTTAATGTTTTTAAACTACTCATTTTTTAATCAATTTAACTGTACTTCATTTCTATATTAATAGCACAGTCACTATTTTAACTTTCAAATGCTCTTCCTACCTATTCCAAGTGCCTTGGCAATGAAACAGTTTCTGCACATATATATTGTAACAGACCACCTATACACCAGAGGATTTAATTTATCCCACTTGATCAAATATACGTAACTAACCATATACATATTTACCACTTTGTTAAGGGTAAGTATGCTGAAGAAGGTCGATTTCTTAAAAAAATTTAGAATAAAGGTAGTTATAAGAGTTGTGATTATAACTATAATGATTTAAAGGGGTTTGAACTTGTTTAAACTAATCCATAAGTAGTCATAGAATATTTTGAAACCATTTTAACTATTAAAATTATAAAATGAGAGCAAAATAATTTAATATTTTATAATCAAAATAAAATATTGGCCATACTTGAAAATGTGTTTAATATCCTATTAAATAAATATTTTAAAATCAGTGGTTTACAATAGTTATAAATATAGTTGAGTAAATTACTAAATCTATTCTTAAAATAAGTTAAAACTATTTAATAATTATTTATTAAAGTTCTTAAAGTTTATGGTGTACCAAATGTCTCAATTTTATTTATTGTCATACAAAAATATCAAATTTATTATTTTAAATTTCATTATTATATTTAATATTTCATATTACGTATTATTTTTTTAAACTAAATATTAATTTAAATTTATTTCAGGCAGTAAGTTTAAAAATTGCAACATTTATGTCTGGAAAAGCTTATCACATGACTAGCAATATGTGTATAATGCTTGCATGAATTTAAAGAAAGTTTTAATTACTTTCTAAAATTATTAATAAAATAGGGTCATTTGAACATTATAAAAAAATCTAGAATAATATTTAAATTGGTTTTTAAAGATATTTTAAACTAATAAATGTAGACTAAAATTGCTACATTAAATTAAATATTTTCTTATAATTTAATAAATTGGTAAAGAATTAATAAATTATATTATTTAAAAATATTTTTGTTTTGAGTGAATAGAGTTGTAAATAAATTAAATATTAAATATTTTATTATATTTTTTTATTTAAAGGATGACTCATTATCTTATTTTCAATTTTAAAACTACCAAATTTAAGTAATATGTAAATTAGTTTATTTGTCTGACTATTTGTCCAATCAAATCTCTTGATAAAAGGGGTATAAATAGGCATTGTATTGCATTGTTAGGATTAATAATAATTATTGTTGTGTAAATCGTTACTAATTATTAAACAATATAAAGTTATATTACTATAGGCTTGTAATATAGTAAAACTTTATAGTAAATCGTTAAAAAATTTTAAAATATTATTTTATTAAGTTTAAAGTATAAAGAAAAATTAATATTTAGTTTTACAGTATGTGTGGGTAAACAAATTTAAATTTCCTATTGGTAAGCTGTTCAGAAGCTTAATTAAAATTCATTATTAACTTATGGAGCAGGAACTTACAATCATGTGTATTGGTGGATTAATGACCAAAAGCCAAAGGATATATGGAAGCATGTCCATACCAAAGTGGTATAAGAATTTAAATATTTTTTGTTATAGAATACTTCAAAATTATAGACAATTATTCTCTAGGAATATAGTATATATAATAACTACATCTGTATTGATAAAAGTAATAATTTTAAAGAGATATTATAATAATATGATACAATTAAAGAGATAAAAGTATAAATTGCTTTTTAATTATCAAAGTCATTGGAGTTAAAATATATCATATCGTTTTTAGAATATTTATTATTGTTATCTAATATCTATAATTCAATAAAGTTTATCTTTAAAACAAATGATATTTGGACTTGTGTAGTAAGAAATTTTAAAGATGAACTATAGAAAAATATAACTTCTGAAAAATGATATATAAAAGATGTGAATATTTTAATATAATAACTGCTGTTTATTTGCTACATTTTAAAAGAAGAAAAATGATTAATGGAAGAAAATATATTATCAAGAATAAATAACCTGTAATATTAAAACTTACACTCATCTATTTACTGTTTATTTGTTGTTGTTTTTTTGTGCGCCTTATTGGATTATAAGGGAGAAATAATAATACATCTGATAATTTGGAATTATGAGCTCAATAGATGTTGCCGAGGATGCTGCATCTATCACTGAAGAAATTAGTTACATACATGCACAGAGGGAATGGATTAATTATCTTAACTGGATATTTTATTTAATATTAAACAAATTATATTTATCCCAAGGAAAAGTTTCAAATAGAGACTGTAAATACTTTTTCATGACAGGATGAAGAATATTTTTTTATGATTTTTCAGATTTAAAAGTTGATTGGGTTTTTTTTTTCTTCATTGTTAATGTACATGCCTAGGAGAAGTGAGTTGAGAGAAAGAAAAACTGTGAACAAAAGACTGTTGTCATAACAACCGCACAAATCGTTATACCCCCAACTTGTCAGCAGAATTTTAATGAAGGACTTTTAAGAAGAAAATTCATAACTTTAAATTTTTATTATTAATTTATTAATTCTAAAAAAGATAGATATAATTAAACTAATAAACATTTTGCTTATAATAATTCTAATTGTTTGAATAGATTAACAATTTTAAATCTTTCTAAATATTTTTAAAATATGATATTTTATGATGGATGTTATCTGGATAAAATTTTATGATTTATTATTACGTACCAGAGTCGGAAGGCATCCCATGTAAATCTAATATTATTTTAATCACTTAGGTAATTTTAATTAGTATTGATATTATATGATATAATTTTTCAAATTGCTTGGAATCTAAATATGTATTTTATGCTTAAGAAATGAATGGATGACAGATGTAGGAATTAATAACACATACGAATTTTATTGAATAATCTAAGTTATAAAACATAAATATGCAGATATTTTATGATAAAGTTAATTATGATTTTATTAATTGTTATAATTTTTATTAAATTTTTCAAAGTAAAATGGTATTACATTTATTTTAAGACATGAATATTCATGATATATTTTTTTAAATCAAAGTCATTTGTATTTAGTGGCAAAGCTTAAGTGTTTGAAACCATTTCTTAAAATATTCATAGTTTGATGAACCAATATGCTAGTTTTGTTTATTATTGGGAATAATCATTCGGGTTATTTTGTGTTGTGGATTGTTTTAAAACTATATGGAATTTTGTATGATAGTGAACAGGGGAATAAGAAATGAAATCCTGGATATGTATATTTTAGGGTATGTCAAAAAGATGGGAAGATCCTATATTTTATCGAAATAAATATTGTACAGATACAGTTGACAAAGTCTTGTGTTGTATTTTATTTCCCTGGACAGTGTTGGTTATTTGTATTTTATAGTCTATAAATGCTAAAAAAAGCCAAGGCATATTTTCATAGGTATTTGACTAAGTTATACCTAATATTTTACACTGCTTTCCATGTGAACGAGTAAAATTATTTTTTATACTATTGAGTCATTTCTCTAGTTATTCCTTCATATCCTATACATTGTATTGCTATCTTAATTTCATTGGTTATGCATTGTAGAGTTTAGAATGATGAATTGTTTTAAATTAGATGACAACATAGGTTTTGAATTAAGTTGAAGTACAAATGATCTTGAATATTTAATGCTGGTTATAAAAAATGATAAAGGAATAATTACTATTTATGATATTTAATATTTTTTTTCATATATTTTTGATTTTCTTAAAATCACTCATATTTTTGAAAAAATGCATATTTTATAAGAAACAACAGAATGAGGAATATGAAGTGTAATAATGAATGCTTATTTATTTTATTTTATTTTATTATTATTTTTTTTATAATGAACATGCAAACATACGATTTTAGAGTGGTACCAAGCAAATTATTTTAGTACATGAATAAACATTGTTTTTATTATCTTATATTTTATTAACATAGAATGAACCCAGAATATATTTTGATTGATGAAATATTATATAAAATATCTTATTTTATATTTACTAAAAATAAAGAAATAATACTTTCTTATTCATTTAACTGATAATAAATCTAAAGTAATTTTGAAAGTTAAATAATAGAATTTGGATATTTATTTATGATAAATATGCCTAAATAAAAGTTTATAAGCCAGAGTGAAGGCTTACATATTTATGATTTTTTTATTTTGTAATACGTAATTTAAGTTTTTTTTTTAAGACTTTAGTATTACATTTGTTAGCTTTCATAATAAACTGTAAATTTATTGTATAAATTTTGTTTGTTAACTAGAATAAATTTGTTGATATTTTTTTTATAAAAATCTTTGTCAGGATTATTTATTGATCTATTCACTTCCACAAGATCTGATCCACAGAACTTAAAATTGAACATATAACATATTTTGCACATAATAAATAAAAATAATTTATATGAATAATAATTGTTATTCAGAATATGATACTAGAATATCTCATTATTATAATATTATTTTCTAGTCATAATCAATTACTTAAATTGTTGCCATATAATTGAGTATATTTCTTATTGCTACACTATTCAGATTATACCATACTTTTAACATGCCACATGAGAAGTACAAGAATTAGATTATAATATTATTATTATTATTATATTTGACCTAATTATTAAATAGTAAATATAGTACAAATTATTAATTAGATTAAGTGTAGGAATATTATATTTTTTACCAAAATCACACTTTTCTTTATGGTTGCTGTAATATCCTATAAATACAATTTATTCAAATTAAACTTTTTACAAAACTCTTTATTTTACATATCATCACCCTCCGACCTGCAGTCTTTTTCGAGTTACTGGGCAGAAAACATAGGGTAGTAATAACAAAAAAGAGTTTGAAAGGTTTGCATTTAATTGTATTTATGAATATTATATTTTATTATTATTGTTGAAGTGTAGTTAGGAATGATGCAAAATCCCTCATCAATTAATTTGCTAACTTTATTGTATAGAACCTGAGATTATATTTTTCCATAATAGAAATTATAATTTATTAATATTATATTTAAATTATTTAATATATTTCAAAGTCGTAAGAGTAATATAGATTTATATTATTATTTGAATTTAGGAGGGATAGTGTTCTTATGCCATTGAGATGATGTCCTTAGGGAGATATTCTCAATGAGTACCAACTGCTGTACATTTCACTAAATGTCTCATGATTATTATTATTTTTATATTTATTTATTTATTTAATCGAACCATATTATTAATTATTAGCTAGTCTAATGATAGAAATTATCTTAAGATATTATTAGAACTCATTTCTTGATATATTAAGATCAGAGAGTAGTGGGAGGATTATTTATAAATATTACTTGATTGGTTAATGAGGGTACAATATATATATATATTAAGTGATAGATTCCTTAAATTTCTCAATGTAATTTCTCTGGTATTTAGCCTATGGATCACATGATGATAAAGGATTTGTATATTAATGAGCATCAGCCATAATAAATATTATATCATTTTCATTATCACGTGACAAATCACCCCCCCCCCATCTCCTTTAGATCCGTTATCACTCGTAATGCTAGCTCTTATCCATTTAATTTACATTAATATAATTAATTTTAGAAATCCCACACACACTACATTTATCTCTTCAATTACAGTTAACGCTGCAAAGAATAACAAAAAAGACATATTATAAAAAATAAGTTTTAATAGAATAATAAAAATAAACAAATTTAATTACATATGCATTTTAAATCTAAATTACATCACAAAGAAATAATAAGCATTTTCTTTTGATTAGATAAAGGATAAATTTTATAATTTTACTTGTTTCTTCATCCATTGTCAAACATTTAATAACATTCCCAACAAAAAAAAAAAAATGTATGTACAAATAAAGCAAATAAAAAACACACAAAAAATATTACTCCCACGTGTGCATAAAAGTTAAAAATATACATGACAATTACTAAATTTGAGAATATAAAAAAAATAAAAGGAAATAAAAATCTTATTTTTTTATTATATTGAACTCAACCAAAATAATTTCAAACGTATCTAATTATGTTTCCAGGCTCTGCCATTCTAAATATTAATGTGAAAAAATATTCATTCATCTTTCATAATTATGAACTCAGCAGTCTGACCATGAATAGGACTGAAAGCATCGAAAGTATACTCAATATAATAAATATTATTAAAATTTTATATTTATACTCTGTATGAGTATTTTTTCACATTAGTACTCATATCTCTGTTGCTGATTTTTTTGTACGCACGTTGTCCTTGAGTAGGGGTCACAAATCAGTTACTATGGCCTATCTCATAAATATTATTATAAAAGGGCTCTCCATTTCTTTTGTTCTTGTATTAATTTATATCCTTTCAACATTAACTTTTATATACATATTTAGATAATAAAGCATTTGTCTATAGTTCTGATCATATGGAGGAGCATAGAATATAAGAGTATTAATCTTTTAAGTCTTCTTTCATTCTCTATCCCTCTTTTCCACTGTGGCAGGTTATTAAAGCAAAACATTATCTTAGGCAGGCTTAAGCATTCTCTTCAAAGTAGGCTATTTTTCTGGCTAGAACAACAGCAGTTGGCACTTAAAAGTTAATTTAGTATTCCATGATAAAATTTATTATAACAAAGTTAATATCCTCATTTCTGGTATTTGAAAATTAATTTTTCCTTCATTTGCGATTACTGTATTACCAGCATTTTAAAAATAACTTTCTTCTGAAATGATTTTTTTACTTATTTTAGGCCAGTACATAATTTGGTCATGCACTCCTAATCATCAAAAATAGACGAGAGGAAAAAAAATAAAAATAATCTTATTTATATCCATCTGCTCTACTACGTGAACAGAACCAGACAGATAAGACAACAACAAAAAATTTCAAGTGTTGCTTTATCTTTTATCCATGCATTTGATGCTGAATCACTGACTATGTCTTTTAAAATGTTTTTACCAGATTTGGAGGCTCATTCATTTGTTAAAAATGACAACGTTATTTATTGCAGTTTTGTGCTTGCATTTTAGACCTGAGATTTGACTTGTAAAAAAGATTCTTTTCTACTATAGTGAATTGTTTTAGACTGTATCTGAACATTTGATTTCAAGTGTTACTTAATTATTCAACCTTACATTCTTTATTAAACGTTTTTTTCTATCTTGAATGCTGAACTGTACAAATTGATAATTTTAACATTTGGCTATATGGATTATTGCTTCTGGTTTTCATAGGTTATCAGGGTATTGAAACATGATGGACACTATTCAATATGCAATTTTAATGGATACATTACTTTATATACATCTTTGATTGCTCTATAGATCTAGAATTATATTGTGGTATAACACATAATGCAAGCATCTGGTTACTACATATACATTAAAGTTCTTGATTTTGGAAAGTAATGATGAATTTTTTATGCAAGGCATTGGAAATCCTGGAGATTTGCACTGTGATTTTAAATTTAGCAATTATTATGACATTGGATTGTTAACAGTTGTACCTCATCATATGGATTGTGCTTCTAGTTTTATCATTTGATTTTTACCAATAGTTAAGGACCTCATGAATTAAGGCTTCCAGTTTTTTATAAGTTGTCTGGAAGCTGAAACATGATGGACAAAACTAAGGTTCCCAAAGAGTTCAACTGTGATTTGAACATTGGATTGGGGCTACTGTGTCACTCATCTTTGCGGTCTTGAGGACTGAGTCTGTTGCTTGGAGATCTCCCAGGGCTTGCTTCCTGGTCTTGGAGGGGGGCTGGGATGTTGGTATATTGGGTTCTAGTATGGGCTTCAAATGAGAGTTTGGAACTTGGGAAGATTCCTGGGGCCTGAACTCTGGTTCTTATGGGGGGCTGGGATGTGTAGTGCTATGGGGATTAGTGCGGGTTTCATCTTTCTCATCTTCAGGGCAGTGGAGATGATGTGATGCATTGTGGTTTTAGTCTCTTTGTTCTCTATATGATTCATAGGTTGGTTATTAGACTATGTGATAATCTGTAGATGGCATATGATATAAGCATGTGGGATCTACATTTTTGATTAGTGCTGCAGCATTGCTTGTCTTGTCTGTGAAGATGAGAGAATCTCATGCTTGGATGACTCAGGCCAGAAAGTTCTACTATGGTTTAAAATTCAACTCGGGGCTGCTGTATCGCTCATCTCTGCCATCTGGATGGCAGGTTCTGGTACTTGGAAGATCTCACAAGCCTGGGTTTTGGAGGGGATCTGGAAGCTGTGTGGATTAGTAAGAGCATTGGATGAGAGAGTATGAGCTTTGGAAATACCCTAAGGCCTGGTCCTAGTCCTTGGGAGGGGGGCTGGGACATGGGTGCTGCAGAGATTAGTATGGGTTTTCACTTTCTCATCTGGATGGTTGGGATGATGTGATTCTTGGTAGCTGTGATCTGCCTAGTTGCCATTAAGACCAGAGGTTACTTAGTAAACTATGAGAGAAGCTATGAATGGCAAGATATATGCATATACACTTCAAGGTTTTTCTGTTCACTCGGTAAATCAAGTTCTGCATTGTAAATCATAGTTTGAATCTTGTATATCACTACATATAACATGTACATTCAAAGATTAATATGTTAATAAATCATACTTTGAGGGGAAAAAAAAATTTACTTTAGATTTTTTTCTCATCTCTTTCATTTTATGTAATATTTTCTTAAACAAGTTGAAATTTTGAGAGATTTAACCCAAAATTAAAATAAAAAATTAATTAAAAATAAAATATTTTAACTTCAAAAAAAAAAGTTATAAAGTTTTATTTATTTTATTTTAATAGGAGTTAGCTATTAATTGAGAGGAGGTTCTTTGATCTCTTTAAGATCTTAAAGAAACTGAGCAGAATAAATTGTTATATCCCCTCTATATGTTCTTATCATTGCAGCTATGACTATATGATTATTTGCTGATGCGTTGCGGTGAAACTTTTCTATATAATAATTTCTGTAGGTTATCTATATCATAATTTCTGCAGACTATGTGCTTTCAGGGTTTTGTTACTCCATAATCATAGCCTCTTTAGATTATTAACATCATTATATGCAAACCTATCTCCTATATTATCCATTTTCTGGAAATGGCAAAACAAGTGTCTTTTCTATTTATTGACTTGATATCGCTGATGATAAAGCAAGCTTCCTTGATTTTACTCTTGATGCATAATATATCAGCTTTGGAGGAATGACATCAAGAAAAAAATCAAGGAAGCTTGTTTTATCACCAGTGATATCAACTCAATAAAAAGAAAAGACACTTGTTTTGCCATTTCCAGAAAATGGATAATATAGGAGATAGTTTTGCATACATTTGCATA
Source organism: Epiperipatus broadwayi (assembly GCA_028023455.1). Lineage (NCBI taxonomy): Eukaryota > Metazoa > Onychophora > Udeonychophora > Euonychophora > Peripatidae > Epiperipatus > Epiperipatus broadwayi. The sequence continues at coordinate 226,179 of JAQFVV010000680.1, read as the reverse complement.
TAATGACGTTAATAATCTAAAGAGGCTATAATTACGGAGTAACAAAACTCTGAAAGTGCTTAGTCTGCAGAAATTATGATATAGAAAGCCTACAGAAATTATTATATAAAAAAGTTTCACCGCAACACATCAGCATATTATTAATTACAAAGTAAAGGTGAAATAAAATAGTTATTATATGATTATTCATATATTATGCAAAAATAGATGGCATACATCAGTTAGCAGGATGAACTTTATGGCTTTTACTTCTGACTTTAAGATCAAAATACACCATTATCTTTTTCTTGGTTGCCCGATAGCTCTTTAATTGAAATATTAGTGGAGTTTAAATAAGGACAAAATGGATGTATGTGTGAATGAACTTTTTTATAGAAGATCTTTACAATCATAAAAAAAAAACTAAATTATGGCCCTTATTTTCAGAACACTGTCAGCCAAGGTAATGTTTGATGGCCAAAAACAGGGTGCTAAAAATATCCTGATTGCAGATTCCATACTATCAATTGAATAATACAATTTATTTAGGTACTTATAACTGCAGATCACTTTCAAGTGAAGGAAGATTGCATGAACTAGAAGAATTGTCTAATATTAAATGGGATATTGCAGGATTTTGTGAAGTTAGAGGAAGAAGAGACAGTTGTTTTAAAAAATATGTACTATATTCCAAAGGCACAAATATTGAAAGGACAGGTGAAATAAAATTTATTATAAATAAAAAGAGAAGATTTGTGGTGTATTAGATGGGTAGCAAGATTAGTTATTCAATTTAATGGAAGATGCCAAATGCAAAAAGTTCAGGTTTATGCCTAAACAAGTTCTCATTGTGATGAAGAAGTAGGGAATTTTTTATATGGATGTACAAAAGACTTTTAATCAGATCAAATAACATTTTAAAATTATCATATGAGACTTTAATGCTGCATTTGGTAAATGATTGAAAAATTTGATGATAGTCATAGAAATGAGAAATGACAAAAACTTGTGAAATTTGCAGCAAAAGAAAAACTTTATACTATGAATTTTTTAAGAAAAATGCTGAACAGAAATGGACATGGGAATCCCCAAATGAAGGTACAGGAGAATTGGCCTGTATTTGGACTAACAGAAAATATATATTTCAAAATAGTAATGTTCATAATAATTCAATATAAGAAATGATCATCAATTAAAGAGATGTAAAATAGATGTTGCAAAAGTAATTATCAAAAATTATTATGAAAAACAGTATTTGCAGATAATATTCTTAACTTTCAGAAACATTCCAAATCAATTTAAATTAGAACTTGCAAATCATTTAAAAATAATAACAAATTTTGAAGATGATTTAAATTTGAATAAAAGCAATAGGAAGATAACAGAACATTTCTGCAGAAATAAAACAACTTATAAAAAAAAAGGAAATATAAAGATGTATAAAAATAATCTATTAAAAAGAATTAGTAGAATTTTGTAAAATGGTACAAAAAAGAATTAATAATGATATAAGAAAATATAATTATGAATTAAAGCTATAGAAGAGAATAAAAGTATAGAAAGTAATTGGTAGAAATCTTATTTCTACAAAAAGAAGGAAATATAAAATTATTAATAAAAAGAGAGATGACCTTATAAAATGTGTTAAGAGTTCTGTAAAAAATTATATAGCAATAAAAAAATAAGAAAAAGTATTCCCAACAATTACTACATCTTCGGAATAGCCCACCATTCTAAATGAAGAAATGAGACATGTAATCAAATCTATGACGAAAAGAAAAGCTCTACATTATGATGGAATTATAAATTGATATTTCAAAAAAATCAGGCAAAAAAAATAGAAAAATTATTAGCAAAGTTACATTAAATATCTAAATGATAAAGATGTAATAGATGATTGGAAGAATACAATAGTAATTTAATATTCTAAAAAAGTGGTAAAGAAGGTACTAAAAATTAAAAAACTATCAGTCTTTCATCAGTTCTATACAAAATTTTTAGTAAGATAACTACAACTCATCTACAGCAAGCTTTGGATTTTAACTAATCAAAAGAACAAATTGTATTTTTTTAACACAAGAGATAACATCCAAGTATTGAGAGACATTATATAAAGGATTAACATATATGAATTGCTTTTATGCTTTAGATTTGTAGATTATGAAAAGCCATTTGATTCTATACATATTTCTTCAGTGATTAAAGCGTTAGATCATTAAGATATAGACCCATGCATGATAATGTCATATTCTGAAGAATATTTATTAAAATGCAACAGCAATAATTAAATTATATAAAGATACAAACATTGAGAAGAGTGAGTGACAGGGTGACTCCACTTCTCCAAAACTTTTTACAGCAGTTTTACAAATATTTTATGGGTTAAAATGGGAAGTTAAGGAAGTATATAGATTTTTCAGATGATGTGATTGCTTTTGCAAATAATGCTTCAGAGCTCTAGGAAATCCTGTAAGAGTTATCAGATGAAAGTAAGAAAGAACTAAAGATAAATTCTAAAAAGATTAAAGTAATGTTAAATGGATTTTCTCAAAATAAAAAAAAATAAAAAAGATTGATAATATTCAATGGATTTTCTCAAAAGTGAAAATAAAGATTGATAATGATGAATAGAAGAAACTAGCAACTACAAGTACTTTGGTCAGATTATTAATACAGATGTCAATATAATAGATAATTAGTCATAGAAGTAAACATGGATGGATTACATTTGATAGAAATACTTAATATTAAAGAAAATATACCTATATGGTTGAAAAGGAAGGATTTTAATAAATGTACTTTACCAATTCTTATTTATGGAACTGAGACTTGAACACTTAATAAAAAACATTACAGAGACTTCAGACCACTAAAGGAAGTGTGGAGAGATGTATGTTAAGAGTAACAAGAAGGGATGGAAAATGAAATATGAGTAAAAGATTAAACAGATGTTATTGACATCATTGAAAGAATTGAGAAACTGAAGTGAATCTAGATTGGACATATTGCTAAATGATAGTAGATGGAAAATTGAAATCTTAAACTGGATTTCAAAAGAATGTAAAAGTTCTAGAAAGAGAACAAATGTAAGATGGATAGGAAAATGTGCTAGGGTGAAGTAAAGATGGACTAGAGATTGGAGAAACTGAAAGCCCTTCTCCTGCAGTGGGTCAATAAGGTTTGAAAATTATAATAATGAAATGTAATGTTAGTTCTTCTCTGCAATAAAGATCTGTCTGAGATCTCCATGCTAGTCATTCCAGACTGAAGTCTATTATGGTTTAAGATTATTACTTCCTCTGGTAAAATTTAACAGTTGCTTTAAATGTAAATAGACAGGAAGTATCAAGCCTGCATTAAGAGCTATAATTCAATCCATTTCTTTACTCTTAAATAAACAATAAATGATTGTGCTACATTCAGTTCATCATCATCATCAACCATTATCAATCCACTGCAGGATGAAGGTCTCTCCAAGTTTAATCCATCTTCTCCGATCTTTAGGTTCTCTTTTCCACAACACCCCTGCACATTTTCTTATTTCATCCATCCATCTCACATGTGGTCTCTTTCTGGGTCTTTTACAATCTCTTGGAATCCAGTTTAAAATTTCAATTGTCCATCTATTATCATTTCTTCTAGCAATATGTCCAGCCCAACTCCATTTCAATCTTTTCATTTTTTCAATAAGGTCAGTAACACCTGTTTGTTGTTTTACCCATACATTGCATTTTCAATCTCTTCTTGTTACTCCCAACATACATCTCTCCATACTCCTTTGAATGGTCTGAAGTCTCTGTATTGCTCTTCTATTAAGTGTCCAAGTCTCAGATCCATAAGTAAGAACTGGTAAAACACATTTGTTAAAAACCATTCTTTTCAAACACATAGGCATATTTCCTTTTAGTATCAAGTTATTTCTACCAAAAGCACTCCAACCAAGTTTAATTCTATGATTAATTTCCTCCATTATGTTTCCATCTGTATTAATAATCTGACCTAGGTATTTGTAACTGTTAACTTCTTCTAATTCTTCATAATCAATCTTTATTTTCATATTTTGAGCAAATCGATTAAACATTTCTTTAGTCTTTTTAACATTTATCTTTAGTCCTACTTTTCTACTTTCATCTGCTAACTCCTGCAACATTTCCTGCAGCTCTGAAGCATTATTTGCAAAAACAACTACATCATCTGCAAAATCTAAATGACTTAAATACTCTCCATTTACTTTCATTCCTTTAGTTTCCCATTTTAATCCACAAAATACTTCTTGCAGCACTGCTGTAAAAAGTTTTGGAGATATGGAGTCACCTTGCCTTACACCTTTCTCAATGTTGATTTTTCCAATATCATTATGTAATCTAATTGTTGCTGTTGCATTTTTATAAATATTCTTTAAAATATGACAATATCCTGATCTATACCTTGATGATCCAATGCTTTAATCACTGAAGAAATGTGTATAGAATCGAATGCCTTTTCATAATCTACAAATCCAAAACATAATGACAACTCATATTCATTTGTCCTTTCTATGACTTCTCTCAATACCTGGATATGATCTATTGTACTAAAACCACTTTTAAATCCAGCTTGTTCTCTTGGTTGGTGGAAATCCAAAGTTCTCTGTAGACGAGTTGTAATTATCTTGGTAAAAATTTTATATAAAACTGATAAAAGGCTGAGAGGTCTGTAATTTCTAATATCTTCTTTATCACCTTTTTTAAATATTAATATTATTACTGCATTCTTCCAATCTTCCGGTACATCTTTATCATTTAGACATTTGGTATATAACTTTGCTAAAATTGTTTCTATTTCTTCACCTCCTTCTTTTAATATATCAATTATAATTCCATCATTTCCTGGAGCCTTTCCTTTCTTCATACATTTAATTGCATGTCTCACTTCTTCATTTAAAATTCTGGGCAATTCGGAAGATGTAATAGATATAGGAGGTACTTGTTCTTTATTACTATATAATTCTTGATAAAAATCTTCTACCAATTTCATGATGTCATCTCTCTTTTTAGTAATAATTCCATCTTTTTTTCTTATTGCAGATATAAATTTCCTACCAATACCAAAATGTTGTTTAACATTCTTGAGACTTTTATTTTCTTCTACAGCTTTCCTTGCTATTTCACAGTTATACTTTCTTATTCAATTCTTTTTAATACATCATTTTTGTATATCTTCATATTCCTTCTTTTCTTCATAAATTCTCTAGTCTCAGTAGAAATTTTATTAGTCAATTGCTGCTTTTTTCTACCAACTATCTTTGTTGCAGTTTTTAAAAGTGTATCAGTTATTTTCATATTAATTTCATTCAAATTTGAATCATGTTCAAAATCTCCTAACACTTGAAACCTATTTGTAAGTTCTAATTTAAATTCATTAGAATGTTTCTGAAGATTAGGAATATCAACTGTAAATATTGTTTTTCTCAATAATTTTTGTCTCTCTAGTTTTACATTAACACGTAACTTACACCTTACTAATCGATGATCACTTCCTGTGTTAAATTTATTAAGAACATTACAATCTTGAAATATGTATTCCCTGTTAGTCAAAATATAATCCAATTCTGCTGTACCTTCATTTGGATGCTTCCATGTCTATTTCCTTTTAACATTTTTCTCAAAAAATGAATTCATAATATAAAGTTTTTCTTTTTCTGCAAACTCCACAAGTCTATGTCCTCTCTCATTTCTATTACCATAACCAAAATTACCTACAGCAATTTCATCTTTCATTTGTCTACCAATTCTAGCATTAAAGTCTCCCATAACAATTTTAAAATGTTGTTTACTCTGATCAAAAGCCTTTTGTACATCCATATAAAAATCTTCTACTACTTCATCACTATGAGTTCTTGTTGGGGCATAAACCTGAATTATCTGCATTTGGTATCTGCTATTAAGTTGTATAACTAATCTTGCAACTCTGTCCGATACACCATCAATCTCCACAATATTGTTCCACTTTTTATTTATAATGAATCCTACTCCACTTGTATTTCCAATATGTGTGCCCCTTTATAATAGAGTATATGTCCACTTTTTAAATCAATTGTTTCTTCACCTTTTCTTCTAACTTCACAAAGTCCAATAATGTCCCATTTAATATAAGACAATTCTTCTTCTAATTCTTGCAATCTTCCTACACTTGAAAGTGATCTGCAGTTGTAAAGTACCTAAATAAAAAGTCGTCATCAGATGGCAGCCTGGGTCCACAATCAGGGGATTCTTAGCACCCTCTGCCTTCGGCCACCAACCGCTGCCTTGGTTGGTGACTTTACAGCCTCCTGGGAATAAGGGCCATGCTTTATTTTTGTCTGTCATAATTGTATATATGTATTGGAAAAATATTTATCATTTACACAAACATTCATTCTGTCTTATCAGGCACTGAGAAGAAAGACCGTGGTGTTTCTTGATCTTAAACTCAGAGGTAAAAAGCCAATAAACTCACCACGCTGGCTAATGCGTGTTGGTGAGCAGTCCATCCATGTTCGTATACTATATGAATAATCACATAGTAATAATAGCTGCAACGACAAGAACGTATGGAATGGACATTAGGAATTTGCCCTGCTCGGTTTCTTTAAGGCCTCCAAGAGGAATCAAAGGGTCTCCTTTCAGTTAATAGCAAACTCCTTTCTGCAGCCACATTCAGTTACATAGGCTAATTTCTGAAGATTTGAACATAACATTAACATAGAATGAAATACTTTTTCTTCTGTTGATTACAAAAATAAGCAATCATGCTCTGCTTGATAAATATCCAATTTATTGCTTACTGATGTAAGACCACAGAACAGAATCTAACTAGACAGAAAATATATCTAACTATAATAGAGGCCATACAAACTTCAGGATTGTATTAGGATATCTGAGCTACAAACTTTTATCATTTTTCAATAATCCAAAGAATAAAGATCAATGTCCTATTAAGAGGCATAAAAAAAAATCCAAAAATTTGGTGTCAGAATAGAACATGTAAAAAAGAATTGAAAATATAATAGCATGCTAACTATCTCTGCCAAAGAATAAAAAAATGATAACATTGAAAAAAAATTAATACAATAGTTATGATGGTTAGACTAAAGAAAGATCAAGATTAGTGATTCCATCATGAAAAATATACTGAATAAAAACTCCAGCGTATGCAGAGTGAAGATCTGGGTAATCAGGTTCAAATTAAAAAGTATTTGAGAAAGTGAAAATATTAGACATTACAATATTAACAAATATTATAGGCTAACTGAATTAAGTCACTACAAACCTAAGTACATACATAATATGATATCTTTTTTTTTACTTGGAATAAAATGAAATATTTTATATGTAAACATATATATAAGTGTAATATTTGGAAGAGAGGAAATGTGACAAATAAAAACCCTTTATTGAGCAAGACAATTCAATCTCCCAGAATTGCAGAGAGTAGTATGTAAAATTAAATCTTCATTCAGACAATAGTGATAAATATAATATTGATAAAAGAATCCCAATTGAAGCCGGACAAGGAGTATAGTAGCATAAAACAGTTTTCAAAAATATTAAGATAAAAACAAATTTTAATACATAATAATCTTTACCCATCATTCCACAAATCTATCTTTTCCAAAGACTTTATCATGTGTTTGAAGTGTTAGTATTCATTCATTTTATAGTTAAAATCCAAAGCACATGTGCAACAGTTTAATGCTGTTTAAATATTACAGTTTATAAAAAAATATCGTGTTATATAAAATAATTGACTTTTTCTATCATTGTAGAAAATATTATTTCTTGCATCTAATTGTCTGTTTTTTAAGTCCCAAAATCATAAAAAAAATGAAATGTTTCCATTACTTTTTGATATATATTGTTTACTTTCTTTGGCATCTTGAAAAATTATGGATACAGTTCACTGTACAGTATATAAAATCATATAAACTAGTTTCTATTCAGGAATGAATCTTCATGATTAGCATAAAGGATAATAATCTGTGTAATATTTAAATGCTGAAATGTAAATATAAAATGCCTCTATGTCACATAATAAGTTTGGAAGTTTTCATAGGCATGACAAAAAATTTGAGAAAATTGGGAAAAATATTTTTGAATTTATATATAGCAAAAAAAGTATGGAAAATAAATAAATATGATTTTAAAGACTTTTTTACACCAAAATTATGAAAATTAATTTGTTTTTAAATTTGTACTATAATTTGAAAAACAAAAATTAACTATTAAGACATTTCATAAAGTTTTTAATATTTTCTATATATTTATATTTCTGTATATTTATTCTAAACTGCTGATACTATATTCATATACATAAAACATTTGAATGAATTTCATAATTTTCAATATTTTATCTGATATTAAATGCATAAAACCATAAGTGATATTAATTAATTAGTCAAGGAAACAGTACAATTAAGCAATAAATGGAATCCACTTACTATCCTTGTATAAAATCTTTAAAAAGATTATAAATGAAAATAATACCTGAAATATTAAAACTATTATATAATAAATAGATTATATAAATAATAATCTAATTATTTGTATATAATGTTTTTATCCACTAAAATAATTCTATGTAATTATGATCATTAATTATAATATATATATATATATAATGTTAATCATTTATCCAACTATAATAAACAATGGTTATTAAATTATTTGAATTATTACAAACAAAATAGTGTCATGTCATAAAAAAATAATATGTAAATTGAAGAATAATTTAATTTCTTACCTCTAAGTTCACTCTATCCCTTTTATATTTATATTCCTTTCCCATGTTAAATTTCTTATCCCATATCTAAATTTTTATTAAATATAAAAAAAAAAAAAAAATTTAAATTATTAATCTTCTCTTCTTATTCATTTCTTTAATGAAATAAATTCAATGATAAAGGAAATGATAATAATGCTCCCCAATTGTAATTTTTAAAAATTAAATGGTATTTATAAAAGTTAATTCAATAGTCCTAGATATTCCTGGAATTCGTGAATGAAAATCCTTCGAAGATACAATTCTAATTCCTTAGTTGTTATGCATTGAAGAAGATAATATGAGATCTCAAGTTGATGTTTAGTTTCCTCCTTGCATATAGATATCATCTTCCTTTATACACAGTTCTTTTATTAACAATTATAATTCTATTTCAAAGATACAGCTTATATATAATTTTAAAGGCATTTGGCAAAAGTTGTTACTCACTTATATGTATATTTGATTAGATAAGAGCATTTTATATATCCTACAATAAAACTGGTATTCTATTTACTTTGCATTTTTCTTACACTGTAAAGTTCATTAATTTAATTTACTTGAAGTTTTTATAAAAACGACCTTTATATTTAGAACTCCAACTAAAACGATGGTTTATAGGATACAAAAATTCTATTCAAATTAAAAGATTAGAAATTTTTTCTAATAAGGTTTCTTATTAAATCATTCAAAAATGTAGATTTTATCCTATACACTGTTCTTTAAATCAAACCCAGTATAAGTTCTTGTGAGGATATTTCTAAAAAGATAGAATCTTTAATCTTCTAATAAATTATTTGATTTTTTTCTATTTATTGTTGCATGAGCTTGCTAAAGCATATCATATTATATATTGTGATATTACCATTCTATATTAAATCATTGAGTTAATTACATTCCCTTTAATTCGATAAATTGCATGTGAACTTAGAGGTCATCATTTTGTCAATTGTCTCTATTACTGAATTAGTATTTCAACAATGGTTTTTCATTTTGAAGAATGAAAAATACTAATTTACTATATATTATATTTATTTTCATAAATATAATAGAAATAAAAATATAATGTATACATATGTTGATTATATGTATGTGTGAGTAATGTATGCAGATACAATATATATATATATAATCAAAAATATTTAACTAACCATTAGAGGAATGTAGATAACATTAAAAAACTGGAAAGGTGTCCATACAATCAGATACATCTTTAATGTTGTTAAATAATTATGTTTCACATTATTCTGTGCAATGTTTAATCCTCGCCCCTAAATCAAACAAAAATTAGAAAAAATTAATAAAAGCAAAAATTATAAAATCAAGTATGTTTATATATATATACAATAAATTATTACATTAAATGTAAACCTTAATAATTTCATTGAAGGAAAATTTACAATCCATTTTGCAATAATTAACTAAATTAAAAAAAATAAAAATAGCAGTGAAAAAAAAAAGACAATATTGTAGCCATGGAAATAAAATCATCAATCACTATAGGGATACTTGATGAACAATTAGAAATATCACCAATAACTTAAATAATAGCTTAATTTAATAATAATAATAATAATAATAATAATAATAATAATAAAAAAAAAAAATAATAATAATAATAATAAAAAAAAAAAAAAAAATAAAAATAATAAAAAAAATAATAATAATAATAATAATAATAATAATAATAATAATAATAATAATAATAATAATAATAATAATAATAATAATAAAAAAAAAAAAAAAAAAAAAAAAAATAATAATAATAATAATAATAATAATAATAAAAATAAAAATAATAATAATAATAATAATAATAATAAAAATAATAATAATAATAATAATAAAAAAAAAAAAAAAAAAAAAAAAAAAAATAATAATAATAATAATAAAAAAAAAAAAAAAAAAAAAAAAAAATATTAATAATAATAATATAATTATTAATAAAAAAAAACCTAGCCTAAAAAAACTGCTAGATATAATCAATCTGAAGATATCAGAAAATCAGGTTATGTTGGTCATAATCCATCCATCATCTAAGTAAACCAAAAACTATATTGAAGTACTTGCAATTTTTATATCTATAAATGATAATCTTAGTAAATAAAATTATTGGTTTTATTGGAAAATATTATCAGTTAAAGGATATTAGTTTCTCTAAAATATGCTTATGAGTATTAGGGAGCAAAATATGTATTGTCATGATGTTTTATGCTTCACTAAATTGGATCAGATCTAAGTTTACTAATATTTGATTTACCTAAATACAATGGAAGCTATTAAATTAAAATAAAATTTGTTGAATATGTTATTAATGACCCCAATTATTTTAAAACAGCTTTTTAAAGTAATACAATGATTAAAATTTATTATGTGATAAATAATTTGTCACTCCATTGCACAATTACAATTTAGGTCTTTAAAAATTAAAAAAGTGTTCAAACATTTAACAGCAGAACCAAAGAGAAATATGAGGATAAAATAGTGGAATTAATAAAACAGCTTTTACTAAAATGGAATAGAAAAAATGAAATAAATTAGGACCGGAAGAGTGAGTTGGTAATAAGGAATAAAAAGTTAAAGTGTTCTTATTATGGTATGTAATGATTATAGAAAGAGGGAATGTTTAACTTGACTAACACATTCTCTGTGCTCATGCTCTGTGTACAAAATCTTCCTGCCTTCATTTAGCAATAGCATTCTTCCTGAAAAAATTCCAACTGAACAGTACTTAAATAAAAAGTATTTTATTTTTACATTAAAATATATAAGAAATAAATTGAAAAAATAAATAAAAATAAACTAAGAATGAGCTTCATGTAATTATACTGTCTGATACTGTAACAGTCAGAATCGTCTATCTCGCTAACACACTGCAGAATTCAAACAGACATGAAACTGAACATTCTAGGAGGGGTTGCCTTCTAGATATACTAAGTTCGAATCTAAAGCCCAAATTTCACAGCGCCATCTACATGACAACGCATCTGATGCCATTACTAGTATGACCTTTGACCGGTGCCTGGTGGTCAGGGAGAAACAAAAGACTCTATACTAAAAGAAGTTTGGGTGGCTAATTAACGTCTATGGATTTACAAAAGAAATGCAGTAAATATATATATTGTAACGTTTTCCATTTTGCTAGGCCTTTACATGCTAATATAAACTGCGCGTGAGTTGATCAAGCTATGTCAAAAAAGAAGAAAGTTGTATTTCTATTCTAAAAACACAGCTATTTTTCCTGATCAACTTCAGCTTATTAATTGTTACGAATTGTGCTATTGACAAAATCAACTTTTAATTTTATTTAACATGGGCGCCAGAATTCCTAAGAATCCGCTGAAATATGTCGCCAGCACCTCTCGCAAGTTGTAAAACAAAAAAAAAATAAAAAGATTTTCATTATATTTTTTTTTTAAGGGGCGGTAATTCTACCGTAATGAGAATTAATGATTTTTACGATTATTAGTCCTGGGCATATTGAAATATATTGACAAAGGTAACTTACGTTTAAATCTTATTACACTAAAAATAAATTTAATAATAAAAAATAATAACTATTATTAATAACGCACAAATGAGAATTGATATTAGAAATATTTTTAATTTTGACAAACTAAAATACTTCATGTTAAGTAGCTAATTAATACCTTGGAGAGAACACATCTAATTCAGGTGGGAAATATCCAGAAAATATAAATATCAGTTAAAATAAACAAAAAGTTCTTGGTTAAATAAGAGTCTCATATAGAAAAATTAAAGTCACTATCGGGATTCTTTTATACGTATATTTTTACAGTAGTTTTAAATAGTAACTTTGCACAATCAGGATAATTATTCTTACCGGTAAGTTTCATGCATTCAGTAGTAGATAATTTGCATAGTTTTTTGGTTATAATGAGCTCGGCCTTTTGGTTATTGCTTGATCTTGTGGTCCATTTCCCCAGTCGGTCACGAAGGCTTTTCCTGGTGTACATCATTAGCCATGTCTTCAGAAGCTCCAGTTCACTGCGACATGCCGAATTCCTTCAGCGAAGAGCATCTTGGATATATCAATGCTATCCAAGACCAACTAGAGAAACAAAACGAACAAGACGTTCCTTCAACCGGATCCCTCCTTTTTATACCAGTTTTCAGGACTTCGCTAGAACTGCTTTTTAATCTTATCCGTCTTTATAAATTTTATGTAATAAGTCTTTATTTTCTTCGTTTTTGCACTTTAATTAATTTGAGTATTTCTACTTTCAGCTTATCTTTTTACTTGCTTTTGAATTTTGTCTTCCAATTACTGATTATAATCACATAAAAAATAAGAAGAATAATTCAACCCTCATTGTACGTTTTTTTTTTTTTTTTTAAAAAAAAATTACTCAACAAAATTTTAAATCCGCTTTTATCTTTTAGTTTTTTTTTTTACCCAATGCCAATATATTTGTAACGTATATAAATAAACGTTACAATACCACCAGTGCCAGGAGATGAGAATAAAATAGGGGTTTACACTAATTTTATTCTTAAGTTTTTTAAATTCATATTCGTATTTTTTTTTCTGTAGTAGCGTGCTGATATATTGTGTAGACTCATTCACAGCGACGTCAGCTTTAACGCCCACTTTTAGGTCTAACACGGCAGGAATGGAAAATATTTCAACATTCATCTGTGTCCTATCCGCTTTAGTGTAATATTAACGATAGAGCCCAGTTATAAGCACAAACGAGCGTGTCATCGTTCTGAGTCTTACAGGCTCGTGGCAACTTGGTCCAACTTGATCCGCCTCCCTTTATTGGGACTCTGCTAGAAATAGTCTGATGAGCATTTAAAGACGCTTATGTTCATATACTGGATAAGAACTGGGGCTAGTTATTCCCTCTCCAGTAACCGCCTACGTCAAATATTGTGACTTGTCTAATCGCCTGATGTTTTTTAGACATATATAAAAATATACATATATATTTTTCTTTCTGGAAGTCATATTAAAAAATATCTTCTTTCATATTTTAATAATCAGGGTTTAATTAGTTAGTTTTTTTTTTTATAATTTTTTTCTTTTTTCAAAAATATCATAATTTATTTTCCGGCTGTGAGTTTCTTTGAGTCATCATTGTAATGTTCTTTATCATTACAACTCATCTCAGGTTGTAGTTGTTAAATCGAAGCCCGAGTTGGGTCGCCATTGTAACGTTTTGCTAGGCCTTTACATGCTAATATAAACTGCGCATGAGTTGATCAAGCTATGTCAAAAAAGAAGAAAGTTGTATTTCTATTCTAAAAACACAGCTATTTTTCCTGATCAACTTCAGCCTATTAATTGTTACGAATTGTGCTATTGACAAAATCAACTTTTAATTTTATTTAATATGGGCGCAGAATTCCTAAGAATCCGCTGAAATATGTCGCCAGCACCTCTCGCAAGTTGTAAAACAAAAAAATAAAAGATTTTATTATTTTTTTAAGGGGGTAATTCTACCGTAATGAGAATTAATGATTTTTACGATTATTAGTCCTGGGCGTATTGAAACATATTGACAAAGGTAACTTAGTTTAAATCTTATTACACTAAAAATAAATTTAATAATAAAAAATAATAACTATTATTAATAATGCACAATGAGAATTGATATTAGAAATATTTTTAATTTTGACAAACTAAAATACTTCATGTTAAGTAGCTAATTAATACCTTGGAGAGAACACATCTAGTTCAGGTGGGAAATATCCAGAAAATATAAATATCAGTTAAAATAAACAAAAAGTTCTTGGTTAAATAAGAGCTCTCATATAGAAAAATTAAAGTCACTATCGGGATTCTTTTATACGATATTTTTACGAGTAGTTTTAAATAGTTAACTTTGTCACAATCAGGATAATTATTCTTACGGTAAGTTTATGCATTCAATAGTAGAAACTATGCTGTTTTTGGTTATAAGAGCGGCCTTTTGGTTATTGCTTACTTTGGTCCATTCGTCGGTCACGACTTTTCTGGTGACCTTAGGTCCGTGCTTCAGCTCCGGTTCATGCGGCCAAACCTTCAGCGAAGGCGCTGAACATTACAAGACCAACTGAAACAAACGAACAGGCAAGACCCAACCAGTTTCGGACGGACAGCCTTAACTTACCGCTTTATAATTTGAAAAGCTTTTTCTCAGTTTCGACTTAATTATTTGAGTTTCATTTCAGCTTACTTTTACTTGCTTTTGGAATTTTGTTCTCTCCAATTCTGTTACTAACACAAAAAAAGAAACAACCTCATGTTTTTTAAAAAAATAACAAAATTTAAACCACTTTACTTAGTTTTTTTACCCAATGCCAAATATTTGAACGATAAAAAACGACAAATAGACCAAGACAGTGATAGGAATCAAATAAAATAAGAGATCAAATTTAGTTTTAAATAATTTCACAAAATTTATTTAAATAAAATATATATATAATGCCACTGTCTGCTTATATGAGACAGGGACGCGTATTAAATAATTGTGGGCATTATATTTCAATAAATGACAAAAAGGTTTTAAAACACAAGTGATATATTCTATTCCTCAGGCTAATAGCATTACGATAATGTGCTTGATGAGATAGGAACATGTGCGAGATGCTTTGAGCAATTATACAAGTTTAAGAAAATATTTGAAAATTAAGTGTTCTAAAATATTTATTGATTTCGAGAATAGCACGGACTAAAGCTTACTAAGCAACAAAGTGGAAATGTGATCAAAGCATTTATTTGATAATAATATTAAGAGAGTTGCATTGGGAGGTCAGTATTGCTGATAATGAATTTATTAAAGTTGGAGGGTGTGACACGTTTAAGTCACGGATGCTTTGTAAAATAAATATAAAATAAAACAATATTGAAGATCCGGAATAATTACAGAGGGCATCTTGCCGCTAACCTGTAGGAAAGTATTTTGATGAACAGCCGAAACTTAGCGACTGGGTGATGATTGTGTTTAATTCCCAGGTGTGTCATTTGTGAACACACTCTGCCTGGAAACTGCAATAGCGAAAAGAGTCCTTGGAAAATTAAAACAAAGCGGTCTCAACAATCAATTCATTTACCAGCAATACGAGACTAGTGTATATAAAACATACTGAATGGGTTTTACTTGGATTAAGAGAAATGCCCAATCAAATTACCACAAATTCATTTAAAAGGGTCCGCACATTCTCGACATCAATGATGAACTTTGTAATTAAAGTAGAACACGGTAATTAAAATAGGAAAATGCATGCTTGCGGGTTTGAAAAGTAAGTATAGATTTATATACGCAATCATGCATTAGGGGACACATTAATCATTGACCTCGCACATACTCTCATATTAGATTAAAATCAATAACATGTAGATTTTAAACTATGTGATTATATTATATATTAAAGAAAAGAATCGCCCTCGAACGAGTGATTTGCAAGATAATAAAATTGGAAATTATTTAGAAATTTAAAATATGCCTTCATAGCGGCATCTTATTTTCAACAAAGGGAATAATTCACTCGGTCAAAGATGATTCTGACACATTATCATAATAAAATAACAGAAAGCTTAATAAATAGAAAATATTAACCCAAGGATAGAGAGCAAAATGTTGAGTATATTTAAACACATTAAAGAAATACATAATGAAGTTATGTAAAATATAAGAAAAACAATTTTAAATAGCTATAGCATGTTAGTTATCACAAGAGCTCTTGGGTTAATTTAGGGTTACCTCTGGAGAAGCATTTTAGGTAGATTGATGGTCGGCAGGTTTTTATATAATTTAACAGCAAAATCTGGAAATGTTCATATTTTTGCAGCAGCAGCAGTTCCGGGGTTCCCTATGTGATAGCTTCCGATAGTCTGGAGCAGCGGCTGGCTATTCCGAGGGGACATAGCCATCTTAACGCCTCTACTCTGTCATGTCAAGGTTAACAAATTATTAGAATAGAACTCAGAATTTCTCTTAGAAACATTAGAATACCAACTCGAGAGCAAAAGAAAACCCTTCTTTTATAGTAGACTTTAACAATAGAACTGCCCTGGAGCATTACAAAAATATATCGGACTTATCAGCTGTAATTAAATCCATCCGAATGTCTAAAGGAATTCAACATTAATTAATTTCTTTTGTTAATTTCCCTGTCGACATTCGAATTACAAACTAGATTTAATTAAATTACTTTTATTAATTAAAGAAAACCTTAAGTGGACATCTGCTGTTTTTAAATAAACTTATATAATATTAACTAATTAAACTATTGTCCCTCATTTATTTTAACAGAAATATTTGGGATGACTTTTATTAAATTAAACGAAAATTATTTTACTTTTAAATTGCAATATTTGAATCTATTTACTAAACGAATATTTACTAAATGAGTTTTATTTTAAATCAAAATACATTACGACGGTAATATATTTGTAAATAGATTCAAACAAAGCAACTTTAACAATTTATAATTTTGATATGTTTTAAAATGGATATCAGTGTGTGCGCAATTACGACTTATATAACTTACTTTTTAATAAATCAACATTATGTGAACATATACATAATCTATAATCTTTTATTTATTTGGGAATGACTTATATATATAATACGAGCATTGTACTCGTGGTTTAAAATTAGGCAGGATTTTCGGTATATAAGCGTATTGCAGACACTCTACGATAGATTGGGGTTCAAACTAAGGTATGAGGGTAGGAAATAGGTGAGAAAAGGTGAAACGAAGATCTGCAAAGCAGACCTTACTGTTTCAATACATATCAAATTAAACTAAATAAATAAAAAATTTGGTAATCATAAAAAGTAAAGAACGCACTGAACACTTCATATAGTTATTTTGTAAATTTAAGATCACACAATTTTGAAAAAAAATTAATTAACAAAAATGGAATGTATAAAAAGAGATTTTATTGAAAAAATAAAGGATTGTTATAAAATTGGAAAATATTTAGTGGAATAGAAAGTAAGTCTTAGTGCTCCAAATTAAATGATTTTTGCATCTCAAAGATGATAAAAAATAAACAGACTTGAGTAGCTATGTGTTAATAAAAATGTGGTACAACAGCAATCTAAACATTTTTGCTATTGATAAAAATTTAATTTACTTATCATCAATAAACAGACTTTTTCATAAATAAAATTTTCAATGGAACCTCATGATTTTTCTCTTCAGTAATACTAATTTCTTCACTCATAGATAGTAGTTAATCAATTGTTCCTCTGTTATATTGAATACTTTCTTTCAAAATATTATTGTTTACCAAATGACTTTTTAGTTATATGATTCTTTAATGATCCTCAATGGCATTTCATTTGCTGCGAGAGTTACATAATCTTATTTTTGATCATTCTTTCCTTCTTTCACTTCTAAACTTTTTAAATATTATAAATATTTCTTATGTAACTGTCTTAAATATCAAAATAAAAATATCACTCTAATGAAAGTCCAGATTTAAACTGTTTGAATATTCACTTTCTTTGTTCCTTAATATCCAAAATATTCTCAAAAGATTTCATCATCATATAGTTTGAAGATATTTTTTTTTTCCCCTTCATTGTCCATCTTTCATATGTACACATTTTCACCATCAATTTTTAAATCAGCTATTATCACTGTTGTCGTATTCTTGGTGTTCTTCATATTAAATCCATAATTACATCTTTTTACTTTATTCTGTAATTTTTCTAATATTTTCAGCTTTCTTTATTTTAAGATAATGTACAATGTTATTAGTATGTCAAAGATTATTAATAATTCTTCCATTATTTTGTCTTTTTGCTTTGCCAATATTACCATAATCTGTATTAGCAGTAACTTTTAATCTTATATAAATTCCTCATAGAAAACTGAGACACAATGATAAATTCATTTTTATGAGAATCATCTTTTAATTTGCATAAAACTAGGTATAATATTTTATATATTGATTAAAATCTATTATTGTGAATTACAATTTATACTTACTTTCAGTATACCCACTCTATAAATTTTTCTTAAAAGTGTATGTCCTTTTACATTTTTTTTTCTTACTGCCTTACCTTTCTTTTATATTATTTGGTAGCTTCAAAATGTGGGGGGGGGGATTCTTATTATCTTATTAATATTTGTATTTTTTCTTGGACTTAAAAAGAGAAAAAGAATAAAGATGGTCAATATTTCCAAAAAAATTATAAAACTAATGACAACTATTATTACCTAAAGGAAATGGCCATAGCAATCTATCTCTACAATTTATATTTTCAAAAAAATTGCAAAAGAAATTTGGTTTATTCTTTATTACAAATAAAAAACAAGTTTAGTTGTTTAATTGAAGGTCAATATACTGATTATAAAAAAGCATCAATAAATATATCAATAATTAATATAAAAAATATCTTGTGAGCTTAGACATACTTGAAAAAAATAAAATTCATAATTTCATGTGAGTAATTAGCATTGAATGACAAAATAATTATTTAAAGGAAATAAATTTTAATTTAAAATCACATATCTTTAAAATAGAAAATCAGAATTAATTCAAATATGATGCTTCCTTGACTATCCATAGACATGAAAGAGAAAAGAGAGAGAATCAGACAAATATTTGATGCTTCTGAGCTGTGAAGCAGGTAGTCATGAGAATCATAAACATCAAGGAAATGAATGAACGGGTATTTGATCTGATCAGATTTGAACTCTTAGTTGAAGCACAAATTGCCAGATTAAAATTACTGTATTTTAGATATATCATGAAATTATTAGAAAAAAATATAATGTATGATATATAAAGAAGAATGGGCAAGTTTTTTTCTGAGAAATCAAAAATCAAAATTATTCCAAGATATGATATTTAATTAATTCTTCTTTGATGAATGGCAAAAATATGAAAAGCATTATTGGCTTTGAAAAAATAAAAAAGGGTAATCAGAAATGTCTAATATAGATCCTGTCATCACAATAAGATTATGAATTTGAGCAGTCTGAAAAACTGAAACAGATGATAATATTGTGGAGAAAAATTGTTTATATGATTTTAAGAACTAATGTCCAGTTAAAAGCATTTAATAATAATAATAATAATAATAATAATAATAATAATAATAATAATAATAATAATAATAATAATAATAATAATAATAATAATAATAATAATAATAATAATAATAATAATAATAATAATAATAATAATAATAATAATAATAATAATAATAATAATAATAATAATAATAATAATAATAATAATAATAATAATAATAATAATAATAATAATAATAATAATAATAATAATAATAATAATAATAATAATAATAATAATAATAATAATAATAATAATAATAATAATAATAATAATAATAATAATAATAATAATAATAATAATAATAATAATAATAATAATAATAATAATAATAATAATAATAATAATAATAATAATAATAATAATAATAATAATAATAATAATAATAATAATAATAATAATAATAATAATAATAATAATAATAATAATAATAATAATAATAATAATAATAATAATAATAATAATAATAATAATAATAATAATAATAATAATAATAATAATAATAATAATAATAATAATAATAATAATAATAATAATAATAATATTTTCTGTGAAAACAAAGAACATCAAAATAAAAAAATACTAGATTATTCTTGGATTAGCTAAGATATTATAGATAGGCTTGGCAGAGTTATTAAATAAACTGCCACATTATTTTTATAGAAACAATTTAAAGCATAATAATAATGTAGGATTTCTTATTACATATAAAAGCAAAAAGTGCAATAATGAAATATAAATGTTTATAAATATAAAAAAATGCTCTTTAAAATAAGAATCATATAAACATTATCAAATACCATAATACAAGTGAAGAGATAAAACATTTTTTACCAAGATGTTATACTAAAACTAGATTATAATGCATCATAAAAGGATTATGATTAAAGAATAATACAAATGATAATGGAGTATCAAAATATAATATGGAAGAATGTGCATTAAACATTCTAGATATCATATATTCATATTATAAATTAATAAACGAAAATATCATGCTGATGATTAAAAAAAATTAAATATACTTCATTTTCAAAAATAAAAAATATATAATAAAGATAGAAAATACAAATAATGAAAAAAATATTAATAACTCCAAAAAAAATTGTCAAAACAAAATAGATTCAAGATGTTAAAAATTTCAATAACAATTTGGGATGAAAATGTTCCTATATTATACGAAAGAAAAAAAAGGAAAAAATGAACTGAAGCTAACATACACAAACAAGACAATTTTAAAACTAATGCAAGAAAGATAATATTGGAAAATTGAGATAATTTAAAATTTTAGTATGATGCAAAATACAGAAAAAGAGCACTCAAAAGAGAAAGGCAAAAGTTACTTAAAATCAATGTAGTCATACAAAAATATCATGGCAATTACAAATCCAGAGAAATATGTTGTATATATAAGATGATTAAATTTTTAAAAGGACATGATCTCTGAAATAGAAGATAATCATATATAAAAAAAAGTAAGAAAATGTTTAGTAACAAAAAATAAAAACTAAGTGAAGATCTGATCTGCCCTGAATTATTTAATATAGATTTTAACTAAAAAAATATTGGGGTAAAATGTAAAACAATTTATGGCAATTGCATATTTTACTAGAAGTTAAAAGAGATGTGAATAATTTTAAATAAAAATAAAAGACTTAGAAATTTTGGAATAGATATAGAAAAAAAAATCAAATATAATGCAGATAGTTTATTTCAAAAAATTTGTCGCAATATAATATTGCATGGAAAGAAAATTACAGTATCTAACCGGTGAACAAAAATCATTGTCAGATCTAATCTACAAAAAGAGATGAAAGTTGGAGAATGTTCATACTTTAAAATGTACATTGACACAAATGGAAAAAAAAACTTGGTAGGTGAACAAGCCATAATCACTGGGAATCATTATAGAAGAAAAAACTTGTATATATGTTATCTTCAGAAAGTTTTTGACAGCACTGATAAAAAAGAGATAGTATTTAAATCAAAGTATATGACAAAATTAATTAATCTTTTAAAGAATATGTTGAACAATTCAAAATCAATCATGAAAAAATTGGGCAACGATTTACAATTAATAAAACACCACAAGACAAGACCCAAATCTATTAAGCAACTAAAAAGAGCAATGGATAAAAATGAAAGAAAATGCAAAATAATATCAGTGTATTTAACTAAAAAATAATATTTTAAGATATTCAGATAACAGTAATCAATAATGAAAGTAAAGAAATGTTGAAATCACTATTAATGATAGCTTATGCATGCATAAACATGTTCAAGCTAAAAATAATACTGTTTGTAAAAATACAAAAAAAAAAAGCATCGAAACTGATATTAAAACTGAACAATGCAGAAAGTTTGTATATCTGGAAATAATGTCACTTATGGACTAGACACACACACACCCCTCCAATTAAAAATAACCATAGATAAAGCATGCTTTCAGTTATGAGTTTGGGAAAGCAAAAGATTACAAAACAAATTAAATGTACTAAATAATTACATATTTATTAATATACAGTATTTAATACATTTAAACACATGGGTAATGAAAGAATGATTTAGTGAAAAGCAATTTGAATTTGAAAAGATATGCTGTAAAAAAAAAAAAAAAAAAATTGATTGGAAGCAATACATATCTAATAAAAAATTGTTAAAAAAGAATGAATCGGAGATAAATTTTATTGAAGAAAATCTCAGAATGAATGTTATAATTCCTATCAAATATGTTGAAGAAATGATGGTTAGAAATGGAAAACTCTAATTATTGACATACTAGTCACAAAAAATATACCACAAAACGAGAACAGGTGACAGTTATTTACTTATAACCTAATTTCTTTGCTTTTCCAAATCCAATCTCCATGCCTTAAAAATATGATTTTGTTCTGGGTATTCTTCCTTTTGTTTCTTTTAAGCAGTCTAAAACATTAGTGGTTTTACTTTACTTTCAGAATGGACTCCTTTTTATATAGTCCAGTTCAGTTCAATTCATTTTTGTTTTTCTTTAATTTTCCCTTTTCCAAACTATGAAGGAAAAGCTTGTTTTAACCCAACCTTTTTAAAGAGATATACAAAACTGAAATTAGGAGAAATATGCATTGCTCATTTATAGAATCCCATAGTCTGTTATGATGTGGATTTTATGTTGGTATTTCCTTATCAATTCAGTTAACAGAATACATCAATATCTCTTGTTCCACAATATTTGCTAAAAAGAGTTGGCTTTTTATTTTTTTCAAAATAATATTTCATGTTGATTAATTTTCAGCATAATCTTTCTTATCTATAGTATAAAAAAGGATATGCAACAGCACTAATGTTAGAAATATAAGTATTCCAACATGTGACTCTAGGTTGTCCAGATTCAGTAGCATAATTTATATATTACTTTAATTGATTCTTCAGCTTAATGAAAATATTTTGATATAACGATACCAATTCTTATTGCCAAAGATCTTGAAGATAATTTGAGCTTATCTCCATCACTAAAGATTTCTCTGGATAATTCACTTATCTAAAATGTTTTATTTGTTATGTCAATGATTTAGATAATATGTTTCTTCTATTTCTATGTCAGTTATAAGGAATTCATTTATATATTTTGCACATCTTTTCAAGGCAGGAACTTTTTCTTTGGTATTACAAAAACCTGAAAAAATAATTCTGTTTTTCTAAGCTTATTTCAAATTTGTATATATTTGCAAATGTTTTTATAAAATTCTTTGAAATTCCCAATTTAATTATTTCAAAATATATTTCTCTTTTTAAATTTGGTTTATTTATTTCTTTGCAATCATCACTTTATCATCTGATATCTATTATAACAATTTCATTTTGATTAAACATTTCTCAGATTTATAACTGACTTTTTTCCTCACTCATAGCCAAAAGCTCAAATCCTTGTCCATTGTTATTTGTAAAGCATTAGGCAGTCCTTTAAGTTAAATCGAATGTGTTAAATAAACTTTTGTTTCATTTCAGCTTTACTCAAAGATTAATTTGCAATATGTTATTAATCTATTCCAGACCATGTTTTCATTAATTATTAAAGTTGAAAATTCATGAAAACACTAAGAGAAAAATATGTTTGTATTATCAGTGCCCCAACTATTTGAAAAATATACTGGCAATAAAAAGGTCATTATATTTAAAAACATCTTATAAATGTACTTTTTCTGCCTTACTTCTGATTCCAAATTCAAATTGTCTAACTCGCCAATCACTAGTTTGAATGAACATAAATATAAAATTTTCATTTTTTTTTAACAAGCTGATATTGGTTAGCATAAATTTGTATTATGATAATGTTGAATGAATATATACAAAAATTAAATAATATCAATCAATCAATAAATTTTATAAAATTATATCAACAATTCTTACAATATTGTTCCTGACAATGAAAATCACACCATTTTTTTTTGTCATTCATAACTATAGTAGTAGAGTATAATAAAAGATTTACTAGTATAGTCTATCTTACCACACATATACTAAGCTAACTCTAAAAACGTTAATGTATAAGTAATTTATTTTTGTCTTAGCAAACTTTCACTTCTTTATGCTATGTGCATTTCAAATTTTGATCATATTTTTATTGCTTCAGATTAACTTGGTTTTTGTTTGTTTTTTAATTCACTGAAATCAGCAATTAGATGTTTAAAATATTTTCCCCTGTAGATGTGACTGTGATAAGTTATTAACAATATTCTCTTACATCATAAATATCAAATATAGTTATAAATAAGAAACTAATAAAAAGTAAACAAAACAAGCAGAAGAAAGTAAGATGAGGAAGAAAAAAGACAATAAATATATAATAAAGATTTAAAAAAATTGAGACTTCCTTTCTATTATAAACTGTTACAAGACTAAAAGTGAAAGTATAAATCTCAGGACAAAATGGAAGGTATAATCAGTAAATAAAAAGAATTACATTACTACAGCACTTAATTACCTAGAAAATAATGTTTTAATCCACTATATTGTTAAAGTCTAAATCCTGAGGTTATGTAGACAGAACTAATTATTTTGTAATTTGATTGTTGATGACAATTTTCCATTTCCATGATAGTACACTGCTTTGTTTTTTGTCTTCTCAGTTAGTGACATTAAACCTTGATTCATAAACTGCAGTGATGTGCAATCAAGTATAAAGAGATATGATTTAACAAATTGTTAACTGTATTATAAAATGTGATATGTTGGACTATTTCCATCACTTAAGAGTGAATGTTGAAAGTACAGAAAATTTTAAACTTTATTTAAACTTTCCAAATACAAATAACTTGTTAGTAATAACACACAAATAGACAATACAGGTTAGTAATTACACAATGTTTCAAGTAGTATTATTCTCCATTCTTCTTTAGGTGTTGCTGGCCTATACGCACAGTGACAATATTCGCTTAGAAGTTGAACTCGCACCTTTAGATTCTTAAAATATTGAATTTAAGGCAAACGCTCTACCAAGTGACTATTCATTTCCCAATATTTCATTTGAGAAGGTGAAAGGTAACTTTAAATAGAAACATTATCCTTCCATCCATTCATTCTTCCTTTCTTACTTCATCCACCCATCCATTTACTTATATATATAATATTAAATAAATAAATCATCTAAATACTGCATATAATAATAAATAATAGATCACCATTAACACAACAGTAGAAATAACCAATATTAATTCTCTGTCAATCATACATTACAGCAAGTTAAGTAGAAATATAAATTTCATTTTCATATCAAATCTAAATTTATGCCTAACAGCTTTCTCAGCAAAACGGCCATTCACCATTTAATAAGTCAGTCATTAATGTTTAATTGATAAATATTAATGTTGGTATTTCCGGTACTGAATTATTGGAACTGTGTCATCATTTATATTTATTTGTTTAATTACTTGCATTAATTATTTGTTATAAGACTATCTTTAACAGTAAAAATGAAATCATTATTTCTGTCTTATATCAAAAATTATAATCACTTGTTATATTGATTTAGAATACAATTGAATTTGTCAAGATTCTTAAAATTTCTACCTTTAAAATACATTTTAAGTACTATATATTTATAAAAAAAATTGTGTGATAATAGAATATTAGTCAACAGCTTGCTTAGCAAGATATCAAACAAAATCTGGATTGAATGTTAAGCAAACTGCTATTTTTCTGTTAGATTCCTGGCTATGGTCTTTGATTGATAAGCAGCATTTGACTTATAAGTGTCAATGCTGATATATTAAGTACTGATGTACTCAACTACCTACAACCAATTTTTCTCTTTGTTCTTTAAAACATTGTGTCTGTATCACAAAATAATTATGAGATAACTAATCAATAAATTTAAGATTCAATGTACTAAATTAGCAGTTGGCAAGTGGTCCATGAACCATTGGTGGTCTGTGATGTAATTTTAATAGTCTGCAAAAAAAATTCAGATATTATTTAAATTCGCTAAGCTCATGTAATAAAATTTTTAAATAAAAAGTAAATTTTGTTTAAGCTGTATTATTATATGTAAAATAGAACAAGAACACTATATTGCTAATGAATTTGTTAGTTGCAAAACATCTACCTCAAAGGCATTTAATTAAGCCCTACTCAGTCAGCGGCATAGAAAAAGTAACAAAATAAGAATACCGAATTCTGTACAATTGACTGGGCATCAAATATGACTAGAAGCTCCTTTACGTATTGTAGTGACATCATTGGAGCCAAGGATTAGCAAAATAATTTTAAACCAAGAGCAGCAAATGTGGCACTAATTTTTAATATATATTACTATTATTTATTATTATTTTTGTGTTCAAATTAAAATTATTAATATATTTATATCATACTCAATGCTAGTATTAATTCATACTTTAAAAACTACTAAATACAACAAAAAAAGAAAAGGTAACAACTTTCTGTGTAATACAAAATATCCTTTTTTCTTTTCTTTTCAGAAATTAATTTAAAAATAAAGTGTGTGTTCTTCATTAATATTGTTAAAAATGCTTTGATTTGAAAAAGAAATGGAAACATCCCATTTGGAGTTGTTTATTTAAATTGTCTTTTTTTTTTTTTTTTTTGAAATTTTAAAGCTGTCTACTATAGGGAAAAGAAAACTACGGGGGACGGAATTGAGAATGCTTTTGCAGTCCATCCATGCTGCTAAATTATTCAGTCCATATGAAGCAATGGTGATTTTTTTTTTTGGGGGTGGAAGTACAAATAAAAAACAACTAGTGAACAGTATAGAAATCTGAATAAATAAGAAAGTAGTTTCATTTTAGCTTTTTTTGTATTAATTTGTTGTGATTGTTGTTGTTTCAAAGCCAGCCAATTCATTTTTATTTGGATTGTTGGTTTTATTTATAAATTGTACCTAATGCAACCTGACAATTAATTCTTGTTTTCCTAGAAAAGGCAACAGCACTTCTACAATCAACTGTATTTCTCTACCCCCACTCCTCTCTCATTTTTTAAAAAACAAATAAAAAAAAGTTTAAAATTCATAAACAAGAAAGATTACGAATTCTGAACTGGATTTGTCCATTACAAATAAGAAGAGATTGTTTCAAATTATCTACATTAATTAATTTTGTAAGTCAATATTAGGTAGATAGTAGTATGAGAAATCAAAACTTATAATCAAACGTATTTTTTTCACTCTCTCCCACTCCTCCCCTCTACCCTTTTCTCAAAACCAAATAAGAAATTGAAAAGCCAAATAATATTAAAAGTTCACAAAAAAAGGGGCTGACAATGAAAAGTAATACTAAGATGTTTTAGATTACACATCAAATTTGTAAATTATGTCATTGTAATATTACTTCGAAAAATCACTATTTTTTCAAATTCAAGGAATCTTCTAGTGATCAATTAGTTAACCCCAGTATTCTTTCATGATGCTGCAAGAGATGGCTTACAACTAGCCTTCACACCTGTCCCAATTTCTTTCATAATGTTGGAATTCAGACCAAGTGGTAGGCAAATAAAATATCTTATATACTTGCTTATATAAATGTAGTATATACATTTATAAACATACAGATAAACTAATGTGTTTGAGAAATTAATACTTTTTTATCTATTGTGAGAAAGAAAACAAATTTGCTATACACATGAAGTATATATCCATATAAACTAATATGTTCATCTATTGATAGAAATTGTTTTCCTTTTATTCATTTAATTTCAATAACTAAAAATACTAATTGATTGACTTATAGAATGGACATAATTTAAGATTAAAATGTATATGAGGTCAAAATTGTTGGTAAATGATCGAATTTGGAATAATGAAAATAATAATAATATTATTTTATAATTATTTTTTTTTTATCAAGTTGTAACAATAGGTTTTTTAGCAAGCATGTGACAAGATAGCTTTTCTCTTGACTGGAAAAATCTATATTGAACTGACAGCAGAGTAGCGTTCTTGACTTTAAAAAAAAAAGAATAAATCTGGAATTGAACTGACAGCAGAAAAGTTAAGTTTTTTTTCTTTTAAAAAATGAAAAAAACTTTGGCGTCTAAAAAAAAAAACAGTAAAATTTTAATATTTGTGGTTTCAAGATAATATAAAATCTTTATTTTGGATAGAAGAAAACTGGAAAGTTAAACTTTAATTTATAATTAGCAGGAATGAACTAGTGATGTAATTTATTCTGCAAGCTAAAATTCATTATAATAGAAATAATGCAAAGGAAATCTGAAACTACTAAAAATTAACTGTTTTCTTTAAAAGCTATTTTTATATATATTTAAGCCACATTATAAATAACAGTTTATAAAAGGAATCATTACAATGTGTCAGGTGTAAACCGCCAATGCTGTAACATCTCCAAAGCTAGCTTCAATGTCATTATGGAATTATGAAATTATAAAATTTTCCATCAAGATGTCTACTTATAGAATGCTGATGTACAGCAGTCTTCCATGGATTCATATACGTTCAGGAGATATTTCATATGTGTTTGTTTTAATCAATAGGCATGAAATTCATAAATAGCAATAAAGTTGGTAAACAAGAACAGTATGCATGGAGATTGACATTTGCTTTCCTCAAGATATATTTTGTGTGATTTCACGTGATTATTATTAATTTTTTTTTTGCTTTTTTCATTTTTATTTGAAAGTTTCTTTATTGTAATTTTTTAAAATTTTTTAATGTGTATTTAAGATTCATTTTTCAAATTTGATCACCTGCAATTTAAAAGTGGAAGCAGTGGATGGATAAATGTCATGTTGATGTAAATTAAAAAAGGAATTCTCTTCAATTAATATGTATTATTTTTTCTTTAATAAAAGTAAATTTTTAGATTCCTCTAGAATTCAACATTGATCCATCAAGGTGACCTCATCTCAAGTAAGGTTTTTATATATTTAACATTGAGGGCAAACTTTAGGACAAATGAAACTATTTTGTTATTAATTAGTTTTAATAATATTTACTTGTAATTTTGTTTATTTCTGAATGCATAATTAACCCACTGAGTAAAAGGTCTTTCTATTGTATCTATCATTAATTTTACGTGACTTACACACACAAATAAATGGGAGTGGGGCTATTTTTTTTTAATAAAAAAAAATAGTTATAAATATGTTTACCTAGCTTAAAAATGTCATTCTAATAATTACATTAATGGTGTAGTTTTAGAATTAGTGAACTATCATTTTGCTTTTCTTTTTTTTATTTTATGTATATATTTAATAAATTAGATACCAACCAGTAACCACCTAAACATTCACAGTAAAGATATGAATCAACATTTCTCACTGCTGTCAAGGCAACCTTCTCACATTTTAATAGCAAGAATGGAAATCCATTCTTACTAATGGTCCATTGAATATATATGGACACTTAAAGATTGCAACTTGACTACAGAGTATGAAATTTTGATACAATGAAGTTTAAATAAACCTCTTTAAACATGAAATAAACATGTCACTGTAATGCAGACTAATAAATAGTCAATTATAACATTACAAGCTGCAATACTTTTAAATTGCTCATGTAATATTTAGAAATAATAAGTGAAATAGTGCTTAAAGCTAAATGGGATAATGATGTAATTAGATACCAACCAGCAACCACCTAAACATTCACAGTAAAGATATTAATCAACATTTCTCACTGCTGTCAAGGCAACCTTCTCACCTTTTAATAGCAAGAATGGAAATCTATTCTTACTAATGGTCCTGGACACTTAAAGATTGCAACTTGACTACGGAGTATGAAATATTGATACAATGAATTATATAGTATAATTTTGTATATAATATACTTCAAATTATTTTGTTTCTGTTGTATGAAGCCATCAAGATGATAGAAAAACCATTCTTGATAACAGAATATTTATCTATTTTATTATTTTTGTTTTGTAAATATTTTATATGTTGTTAATAAATTAAGTTGTTTATATCAATCTGATCTCTGTTTGATCATCATAATCATCACTGTGCATTTATTTCACTAGATGTTTGATCATCACCATCCCATTAAGAATTTACACCATTAAAGGTTTGATGATCATCATCATCATTATATATTGCTCTTATAAATAATTGATCATCATTGGTATTCTTCTATATCTATGCTTATACATAGGCATATTTGGTTTATAGTTGAGTAAGTCCATCCCTGAAGAGAGCTGACTACAAGAACTCCCTGAGTTCGAATTCTGTGGTGTAACGGGGCCTAAAAAAAGAGATGTAATGAATATGCACTGGTCTGGGTTACATTGAAATATTTTAAGTTAATTATAAGTTAGTATATTAAAAGTAGATGTGACTTGGAACTAGGCATTTCACTGTGACATCTTTAGCATCCTATTCAAAGGCCTAGGTCTGACAGCAGTGAGATGTGCTCCCTTTGTTATATGCCATTCTTGATTCAGTAACATCTGAGTACCCAAATGTGTCATTGAATCATGAATTTTGGATATGACTTGTAGGTTGGTTGACACATTTCATCCGAATCATCCAACTAAGTCAATATTTGCATCATCGTATGGTGTACCCTGCGGTTCCGGTAAATCTGGCACCCTAAACTTTGGGGTAGCGAGTTGTCATAATATTAAAGCACTGTTTAAAGATTCAGCCAAAGAGAAAATCAAATGTACACAGCTGAATACATACATTGTTACCGTGTATTATTATTTATGTTATTATTTATACACACAATCAGTGCCAAATGTTTTATGCTGCTCATAATACACTGCAGCATTTAACAAAATTCAAACTATACTAATTGTATGAATTTTAATGATTTTTTAAAAAAATAATAATAATTATAAATTTGTAATACAATGGTATTTACAGTTATTTCAAACATTTAACAACTTGTAAAAATTAAACAAAGCAAAACTCTCCATACAGTAGTGCCATCTTGTGCCAACAAGAGCAATCAATGGATGCCAGAAGGCTTGTGCATAAGAATTATGTGCTAGTAAGAGATAGTGATCATGTAATGTTTAATGGTTTAACTTGTAAAAATGTTCATATTAAGAAAGATAGGTATATATAATTATATCTTATATAAACTAAATGACTCATAATAGCAAATTTCTTTTATAAAAATTATTCTCAAACTGGTTTATATATATATTACCACAGCAATAACCTCAATTCTTTGATGACCTTGGCAACTGATATAAAATCATTAAATATTAGCAGACAAAGACAAATAAAATTATGCAAACTGTAATATAAGTACAAAACTTTTTTTACCCAAATCTTCCCCTCTCCCTCATATAAATAATTACTTTTAATTAATTTTTTTTTTCAGTCTCATCTTATACCCACTATATTTTGTTCCAAATCTTCTTATATATTTATTACATAATGTATAATAGCCTCACATTTTATTGATAATTTTTAATTATAATAGAATACATATTGTTTACTGAACTGCAAGCATACATTCTTTTTCAACATGCACATATATGTAATACAGACACTTTTTTAAAAATATGCAATATAACATGCATGCAGAAATTAAGATTATAGTATAAATAAAATTTAAAAAATAATAATGTAGTTATCAATAATAAATTAAAAGAGCACATTTACATATATATTTACTATGTACAAGTTCACTCATTCACTCAAAAAATAAACATAATTTAGTGTATTATATCTTTATTTTTTTTAACTAAAATGAATACAAAATGTCATACCTTCATTGTAATTAAATTTTCTCTGGATATCCTTTTTTCTTTAACTTTTCTTTTCAATATGGAAACATAATAGCAATTTGTTATGAGCCAACAATGGCCTTTCTAGTTGTTTGATGTTTTTAAATCTGTATCAATCTCAGAAATTATACAGTTCCCCTCTACTTGTCATTATCCATTTTAGATTCTTGGTTAAATTATTCAGTTTAAGCTTTCCGGTATAATATATAATAGTTTTTATATTTTGTCACTACTAAATCAATAACTTTCATTTTATCACTTAAGAAAGATACTTTACAACTTTTCTTAAATTCCATACAACTTTTAGCTTTACATTTAAAAAACATTTTATTACACAAAATACTATACCACCATAAAGCAAGGAATAAAATGTGCTTTCAACGTAACATGAAGAAACATTGTAGAGTGCTCCAAGTTAAAAAAATGGTATCTGTCTTATCAAAAAATTTACTATATTTAATAATTTTAATGTTTTTATTTTTGTTTATTTATATTTTTTTGAATAGCATATAAGTGAAGTAAGTGAATATTGATAAAACATATATCAAGATTTTATTGTAATATAAGACAGCTCTAAAAAACACTATGGGTCAGTTGAAACTGTCTACTATTCTTGAAAGTGTGAAATAATAATTTGTATTATATAAAGTACAAGAAGAATGTGTTACTATTGTTTATTTATATTGGTAATACACATATAAAATATAAATGCTTATGTAATATTCTACATGAATTAATTCTATGATGAGACTGGTAAATATAAGAATTCTCAATTGAGTAGGGTAAAAAAAAACAGTTTTGTTACTAGAATGAAACAGTTGTACTTTGTGATCTTGGTTTCAAATGTCATTTGATTTCCCAAACAATTGATCAAATTTTTTTTAAGCTTTGTATGGATTACCATAATGGTGAAAAGGTGTGAATTCAAGAATTAAAGATTTTGAATCAATCCCCAGATAACATCAATCTTAAATGTTGGTTTTCAATATCTCTCATGCTTGTAAAAGTAGTCATGGCCTCAGTATCTAGAGGATATATAACACACCTCACCAGTGATGAAAATATTTATTTTTATTTGTACAATCAATGCATCAAAACTCATCAGATCTATTAAAATTAATCTGAGATATTTACCACTTAAATCACAATAGTTAGATATTTATTTACTGTCCATTATAGCATAACTGGGCTGCAGAAAAGAGTTTGCTGTTAACTGAAAAAAAGATGATTTGATTTCCTCAATTCCTAGTATCCACTTAATATGTTCTTGTCATTCCAAGTATTATTATTAGGTTATTATTCATATGGGAAATGAATATGGATAGACTGTTCACCATCATGCATCAGCCAGCATGATGACTTTATTCATTTTAATTCCATGTTCTCAGCTGTCTGATAATTCATAACTGAAAACAGAAAGAATATATGTATGTACGATTTTTTTTTTTTTTTTTATAGATATTTACAATCATTATAGACAAAATTAAAGTCATCAGCCAAGACAATGGTTGGAAGCCAAAAGAAAAATGTCCTAAGAATCCCCTGATTATAGAGCTATGATAATCTTTTATATAGATACCTATAACTGCAGATCTCTTTTAAGTGAAGTAAATAGAACTATTCTAACATTAAATGGAATATTGTTAGACCTATATGAAGTAAAAAATAATAAAAAACAATTTAAAGTAGACATATACTTTACTACAAAAGACATAAAAATATTGGAAGCACAAATGGAGTGGGATTTGTTATAAATAAAAAATGGAAGAATGGAGAATGATGTTATATTAGACAGAATGCCAAAATTAATTATTCAAATTAATGGATGATATACAATTCAGATAATTCAAAATTATGTCCCAGTAAGTTTTCATTGTGATAAAAAAGGAAGAGAATTTTATATGGCTACACAAAATGCTTTTGCATATCAAACATTTTAAATTGCCATGGAAGACTTTGTTAAAATTCGTAAATGATTGAAAGATGAAAGTGTTATGATAAATTTAGTTATGGTAACAAAAATGAGAAGATACAGACTTATGGAGTTCACAGAAAAAGAAAAACTGTATACTATGAATTCCTTCTTTGAGAAAAATGATAAATGAAAATGAACACGAAGCATTCAAATGAAAATAACAGAATTGGTTTATATTTTGACTACTAGAAAATATGTATTTCAAGATTTTAACTCTATTAATAGGAAGTCATCCCCAATATAAAAAAAGTAAAATATATGACAATGCAAAATCAGAGAGATAAAAATTATTAAGAATTTTAGCAATTGATATTCCTAATCTTCAGAAATTCTTCAATGAATTCCCAATTAAAACTTGCAAATTGTTTAAAATATTAACAGATTATGAAGATGGTTCAGACTTGACTAAAGTCAATAAGAAAATATTTGATACTCTATTAAAAACTGCAAAAAAAGTATCTAATACAAAAAAATCAGCAATTTATAAGAAAAAGTTAAAAAAAGGTCAACAAAAATTAGAAACAAATCAACAAAATTTTTTTTAAAAAAGTGGTGTGTATGTATTTGAAGATAACTGCTTTTGGCAGCAGAGGAGCACTCATTAACCTTCTGAGCAAAAGGATTTAAAAGTCCTAAAATTGTTCTGCAACTGAGGTCTCAAAAATATATAGACATTGATCTAATGTCAGATCTTTATAGCTATGCAAGTGAGTTATCCTGGGTGCGAACTTTTAGGTTTTTTAAAAATTTCAGATTATTAGCTTGACCACTAAACATCACATGATCACCATCTCTATACTAGCACATAATTGTTGTAAACAAAGGCAAAACTCTCCATACAGTAGTGCCACCCTGTGCCAAACAGAGTAATCAATGGATGAGTAGGCACTAGATAAGGATTTTATGCACAAGCCTTCTGGCATCCATTGATTACTCTGTTTGACACAGGGTGGCACTACTGTATGGAGAGTTTTGCCTTTGATTATTAACTTGAGTAATATAAAGGAGTATAAAGTAACTGCTAGATACAGAAGCACATTAATTCCAGATTTGAATCCTAATATTCTTTGATGAAGATAAAAACCAGGAACAGGATAGTCTGGAGAAGGGAAACATATAGCCTACTGGCCATTGATTAATCAGCTTATAATAGATCAGTCTAGAATAGAATGAAATAACTACTCTTGGAAGCATATAATTAACATTTACAAAAGTCATGATCTTATTGTTAGTACTTATTATTATTATATTATTTTCTTTATGAACATTTATTATTTTTTCACCTCTTTCTTTCTTAATCTTGATTCATACTCTTTTTCTTCTATAATCTTCTTTTCTCTTGTTGATCTACTACTATAAGCATTTCAATATCAAATGGCTCTATTACACAAGTTCAGCTTAATCATTGCTGTTTCCTCTCTGATGAAAGCTGTAAGCTTGAAACAAGTCTTTAGATATTAAGCATGAACATCTAGCATCTATTAATTACTAAAATTTACAGCAGATGACAGAAATGTGAAGCATTCCAATCCTCAATTGTCACTGCATAATTAAATTTGTTATTTTCATTTGCAATTTTAATTTCTAATACTTTCATGCATGATCTCTATTTCATTATTACATTTTCAACAACCTCTCATTCATAAGATCACTGTTTGTAAAACTATCTTAAGCTCTTGACTTGAAATAATACAACTGCTTTTGTTACAAACATAATACATTTTACCTCAAATTTGTACATTCTGTTTCACAGAGACCAAAATATAAAATATATTTTCCTATTTGTTTTTAATAATATGTTTTCATCTTTTCTAATTTTCAAAAAGATATGACATTCCTATGCTCTAACTAAAATGTAAGCTTGAGTGAAGTGCTTTTTCCAGAAAAGTAATCTATTGTTTAGAAAGAGATTTAATTATAACTTATAAGAGAGATAGCTGAAAGCAAAATATAAAAAGTTTATAGACTAATTTTTCTACTAGATAATAATTTTAAAATAACTGTTAATATTATTATATAAAAATTTTCCAACAAATAAAAATAATCCACATGAATATATTTTTTTCTAATAATATTTAATATAGTACTTTAAAAAATATTCAAATATTTTGTTAAAATATATGGTGGGATCAAATATTTAAAAAACTGTATTAAAATGACAAATGAAAAAAAAAAGAAAATTTTCAATCAAGCCACTTTGATATTTCAATGTATTTGATCATCAAAATAATATGCTATACTTAAAAATAAATCAATTATAATTCAAGAATAAATAACTTCAATTTTTATAAATTCAACCTACCCTGCCACCTCTTTGAGGAGTGCCAAATCATGAAACCATGGTCAGGGGTTTGGGGGGGGTGTTCCTGATGGAGATATTTTAAGTGCTGGCTCTGGCTAAGCATTTATCACAAAGCTTGTTGAGGAATTGGCAATCCTCACTGTTTATAACTTACAAGCTTAAGAGATAGGGGTCATGTGATCTATGGCTCTTATTTTGACTATTTGTCAACCATTACAAGTTTTGAATTTACTTAACTAGTAATTTTGTTTGTTTTTTATATGAATGTAGACTTATATAAATAAAAAGATAAACTTAATTTACAAATGCCATAGTTTTTAAACAGCATTTATTTTATATATTTTTACCAAAGAAAATAATCATGTACTGAAGTTAATATAACAATAGAAACTATATAGTTACACATTAACATATAAAAATGAGTAAGCTTATATACATTAAAAATTCCAAGAAAAGATAGATTGATTCTACTCTTAATCATTTATCCATAGTCTAGTGAAGATTGTTTTTCTCCTCTCAATTACATATACATTAAGCCATATTAATTTCACATTTGCATTTATTAAATGCTATTTATAAAAAACAA
Organism: Epiperipatus broadwayi; assembly: GCA_028023455.1. NCBI lineage: Eukaryota > Metazoa > Onychophora > Udeonychophora > Euonychophora > Peripatidae > Epiperipatus > Epiperipatus broadwayi. The sequence goes on along the minus strand of JAQFVV010000680.1, from coordinate 189,324 downwards.
TGTTATTAAAAAGAGATTCTATCTTCATCTTTTTATAGCTGTTTATTAATCTAATAATTATTAAATGCCATATTCCAGCTGGCTGATATATCAATTTCACACTGAATTTTCACCATCAATGTTGACAAAATTGAGCTTACATACATCAAAAGCTCTAAAAATATGTGGATTCACTCTATTCTTAATTCTTTGTTCAATATTTAAAGTGCTATTTATCCACAGACTGAGGAAGACTGGTTTTCTCCTTTTAATTACTTATACATGTATAATGCTCATATCATGCTGTGGTCTAGATTAAACCTTTTAAATATTATTTCTATAAAGACTTAGTCTTTAATATTTTCAAATCTAATAGTCTAATACTTTTTCCAAAACTAATTTTCATTATAAATAATAAACCATTTATAAATATTAGTGAAAAAAATCAGACATATACTAATGTATATATTACCATCATTACATATTGTCAAAAGCAGCTCCTGTATACAAACCCATATCATCTTCTTCAAGCTTCTCTGTGCCTTATTGTATCTTTCAAATACTCATAGTTATTTCTATCAATTTATTTCTTATTCTGCCTCTTTTTCTAATCTCATTGATAGGTTATCTGTTCATACATAAACAGTTTTTTTTTTTTTAATGTCATAGCATTGGCCAGGACGCGAACCGCAACCCGGGCAAATGCCTGCAAGTGCAAGGCAGTCGCGCTGACCTCTCGACCACCAATGCAAGACACATAAACAGTTACTTCAAGTTAGAATATTGTAAAATAACAATATATAAAAATATATTCTTTTTATGTTGAGAATTTTTTTTTCTGATCCCTACCCCCCTCCTCCCAAGACCATACATTTTTGTAAAATTCATTATAAAAAAATTACAAAAATAAAGTTAATTGCTTAGTCTTGTTTAATTTAAGAAAATGAAGAATTATTGATGTTTTATCTAGATATGATTTAATTCCATTAATTTATATAATATAATCAAAAAAATAATTTCCTCTTTCTAAAAGATATTTTGATTAAAATTAACTTTAATCCTTTTATATATATATATTCTACAAAGAATAATTTTAGAGCTAGTAAGGCTCTTCTAAAAATGGCAAGTTTTAAATCATTAATATCCATCATAATAATTACTTTAATACTGAAAATAAAATTACATATAATTATCTTAATAAATCTGCTCCACTAATGGTATGGCAGTTGTATTCTTTTAAACACACAGATAAACCCTCAAACCTCCAAAAATGGCCACTGATGATTCTTTGGCCAAAGATATATTTCTCAATAACTTTATGCAAGTTCAAAGATATAAAAAAAAATTTAATTTAACAAGTAAAGTAAGATTAGAGATAAGATATTATATCCTACAAATATTTTATTATTTAAGAGAAGGTGAATACATTAATCTATCTTTTTTTTCTTTATAATGTAGATTTATTATATTATATGCTTTATTCTTCAATAAGTCCTAATCTAATATTTTTCTTGGCAGACTTTCTAACATTCTTGATATGAAAAAAAAGTGGAAAATATGATTTTACAGTTATTCATTTATTAATTTAACATGGGGTACAATTTTTTAAAAATCTATAAGTAAATAATGTAATTTATTTTCATCCTTTGCATTAAGTTTAGATATTTTACCCTTATAATTGGATGCTATTTTCCTGTTGAGTTTGCTGTAATGGTAGACCTCAAGTACCAAAGCTTATATATAATTTCCAGAGCTTGAATTTCATCTACTCAATCAGCTAAGTTCAAAGTAGAATATTTTATCACTGCATTCTATATATCTTTAAAAACAATTAATTATGTTATATAATAATTTTCAGAAAGTAAATTAGTCCCCAAAATTATAGATAATTAAAATACATGGTTTAAAATCAATTTTGCATTACATTACTTTTATTTGATAATTAATGTATGCTTGCATTATTAGTAAACTGAATTACTATTTTTATTTGATATTTAATATTATATTGCATGATTAGCAAACTAAAGATATTAAAACTATAATTTTTTAAAAAACTATATATTTTTTTAAAAAAAAGATTAAACAACAACAGTTACACACAAGCATAAGAGGATGTGGTCATGTGATGTTTATTGGTTTTAAAAAAAGATGGCAGATATTTGGCTTCCTCAAACTAATAATACAATTTCCCCATTATTCTTTAACTCAATTTTTACTTTTAGATACAATATATCATTTTCTTGAAATAGTATATGTTATTAACACTTAAGGTTACATTAAAGTACAAGTTCTTGATATAACATGTAGACTCTAACAGAAGAAACTTTTACTTGATATCTGATTTAGTTTTCAATGCTTTTTTCAAATTACGATGATCTTGAATTTGACTGCCTCCATTATTCTAATTTATTTATTTAGTTTTTGATCAGAGGTATGTATTATATTCTCATTAGTTGATGTTTGAGTATTATTCATGCTAATGCTATTTTGAGAAAATCTTTTATCCTATCATTGTTTATAGAGGCAGATAATCTCTTCATGTTAGACTTAATAACTACCGCATTTGAAATTGATCATTTTTATTAAAGCTAGCTATTTCTATTCTCTTTCTTTAGTCCTTTGCCTAACCCAAGTCCCTAATTTAAATTTTTGTTAATATTTCTCTCACATTTTTTAGTCCATTAAAATTCCCTATTACGACTTATTGGAATATGTATCATGGCAGGTTGTAGCTAACTATTTTTATTACTTGAGATTCTGATTAAGAAAATATTAAAAATTCCCTTAAATGCAAAATTTGTTAATGAAAGAAATGAGTTAACATTTCTTCTGAGCCATAATTTTACTTTTTTTGGAATATATATTAGACAATATTCCTCATTATAAGGCATTTTCTAATAGTCATAAGAAAATCACGCCGAACATACGCTGCATGAATTTATAAAGCTGAAGAATACTCTCACTCTCTCAACACAAGATAGTCTTTGAAAAGATAAGAATGAATCCACCTGATGTCTTTTACCTAAATCCAAATATATAGGCCAATGTAAAGCATTTAAAGGTAAGAGCATGAAGGTCTTAATCAATCACTTTTAATTCCATCACTATATATTAATAAATGGCATTTGCAAAATTATTATAATTTACTGCATGTCAGTACTAAATGTAATATTAAATATATATATAATTAATTATTTATTTATCTAGTGCTGTGTTTACTTTATAATAGTCATAATGGAATCACTCCAATACATGCACTGTGTGAATTTATAAGCTGAAGAATACTCTCTCTCTCTCTCTCAACACAAGATAGTCTTTGAAAGATAAGAATGAATCCACCTTATCTTTTTTACCTAAATTCATACATATAGGCCAGTCTAGAGCATTTAGAGATGAGAGTATGAAGGTCTTTATAAATCTGTACAGTGCATATATCAGATGATTCCCTTATAACTATTACTAATTGAATACAGTGCTAAAATAAATAACTAATTAGTTATATATTTAATATTATATCTAATATTGATGTGCAGTAAATTTTAATAATTTGGCAAAGATCATTTATTAATATATAGTAAATGGAATTAAGTGATTGATTGAGTGATTAAGACCGTCACACTCTCAACTCTAAATGCTTGAGATTATATGAATTTAGATAAAAACAATAAGGTGGATTCATTCTCATCTTATCAAAGACTAGTGTTTAGTGAATGAGAGTATTCCTCAGCTTTATAAATTCATATAGTACATAACAGGGTGATTCATTTATGATTATTACAAATTAAACATGGCACTAGATAAACAATTAGTTATATATATTTAATATTAGTTGCAATACTAACATGCAGTAAAATGTAATAATTTCACAAATATTATTTCTTAATATATAGTGAATAGAATTAAAAGTGATTGATTAAGCCCTTCATGCTTTAGATTGACCTACATATATGAATTTAGGTAAAAAAAAAAAAAGGTGGATTCAATCTTATCTTTCCAAAGATTCTATCTTGTGCTTAAAGAATGAGAGAATTCCTCAGCTTTATAAAGTCATACAGCACATATGATTATTACAAATTAGACATGGCACTAGATAAATAAATAATTAGTTATACAAGACTTTTAATAAAAGATGCTTCGAGTTTTTATAAGTCATTGAAGCAAAAGAATTATACCAGTCATTAGAAGTAGGAATCAAATGATTCCTTGCTACAGTTAACCCTCTTTCATCATAAATATTCCACTGTATCTTTATCTGCTTCAATTTCAACATTTTTCTTTTATAACATTTCTGCAAAATTTTAAGGAGACATTATACAATCATATTTTATATTCTCAACGAAGATTCCCATACATATATATATATCAGAATTTTTTCTTGTTTTATCAGTTAATATAAAAATAATTAAACCTTTCCTCCTCTTTTTACCAACAGATATAGCAATTCCATCTAAGTCTCTATCTAGCTTAGTTTGCTATAAAATAAATCTATTTTATTTGTCAAATATTCATTTTAACATTACATCTCTTCCAGTTGCCTTAACTTGTGAAAATATTTTATTTCATACTTTTGTACATTTCCTAATTGACTTTTAACGTGTTTTTTTAAAATAATGTTACAAAAGTAAATGTATTCTAGTCTCATTATAATCACCAGTAGCTAATCCTAAAAACTCAACTTCCAAATTATTCATTACTTTTATATTACATCAGTACTAATTATCATTAATTAATTTCTGTGTATCAATACTTTCACTCTCTGTGGTCAAGTTGCAATTTTTAGTGTCTATATAAATATATTGGCCCATTAGTAAAGATGAGATTCCACCTTTATTGTTAAAAGATTAGATTCCACCTTTACTGTTAAAAGATGGTTATCTTGACAATAGTTTGAAATTGTTGATTGTTATTGATATTGGGATTTTCTAAGTGTTGACTGGTTTTTAATGATTAATTATCACTAATGCACAAATCAAATTACATTTTTTACATTTCTAAAAATAATTTCTGAAATGTCTCACTGTTTTTAATCTAGGAGTTCTACTCACCCCCATTTCCCAAATCTATTAAATATTGCCACCTATATTTAAGACAATAGTCAAGCTATATGCTAAATTCATTAAATTATATAAGACAATGACAAAATTTAAGTTATTTAAATACAATAAAAAATGTAATTTAAAATCTTAATTTTGAGAAATTATGTTTATTAATAATAATTAAATCATATAACTCAATAAACATCACATAATCTCCATCTCTTATGCTAGCACATAACTGGCATTAAACATGCAAAACTCTCCACACAGTAGTGCCACCCTGTGCCAATCAGAGTAATCAATGGATGCCAGAAGGCTTGTGCATAAAATTCCCATCTAGTGGCTATTCATCCAATATCCCCAGACTAGTTTCTGGCTTGTGGCTTTTGTCAGTGAGGAGCCTTAGATCTAAAAGCACTGCATCTAGATCTTAGGATCTAATGCAACCCTCCAGCAGCCACCTTTTATCTCTACTTAATTACAAAACTATGAGAATAAAATTGAAAACATAATATTTTCAATATAACCTCAATAGCTTATACAGTCATATGGGTCTGAACTCAATTCAGCACCCATACTTTTGGTGTCTTTGGCTCTTTTACAACCATAGCCACCACTATCCGATTAGACAGGATTGGTGTTAAACCACTAAACATCACATGATCACCATCTCTTATGCTAGCACATAATTGTTATTAAACAGGCAAAACTCTCCATATAACAGTGCCACCCTGGTGCCACCCTGTCCCAACCAGAGTATCAATAGATGCCAGAAGGCTTGTGCATAAAATCCCCATCTAGTGCCTACTCATCCAATATCCCCAGACTAGTTTCTGGCTTATGGTCTTCATCAGTGAGGAGCCTTGGATCTGAGAGCACTCCATCTAGATTTTAGGATCTAATGCAACCCTCCAGCAGCCACCCTTTAAATTCTACTTAACTACAAATTATGAGAATAAAATTATATGATTATATAAGCTATTAAGGTAGTTTGTAGTTAAATAGAAATAAGGGTGGCTGTTGGAGGGTGATCTCAGATCCAAGGCTCCTCACTGATGAAGACCACAAGCCAGAAACTAGTCTGGGGATATTGGATGAGTAGGCACTAGATGGGGATTTTATGCACAAGCCTTCTGGCATCCATTGATTACTCTGTTTGGCACAGAGGGCACTACTGTATGAAGAATTTTGCCTGTTTATATAACTTGATACTGATCGCTGACAAAATAAAATAACCATAAGCACAAAATCACAAATAATATATATTCAGTGCTAATGTCTTGACAAAAATTAACATATCTAAAATGTAATTTATACTCATTATGCTTCAATATCTTCAGTATCACTTTATTCCTCAATTTCTTTCTCTTTTTTTTAATGCACATTTTAGACTGAATCTGCAGTTTTCACTATCAATATCATATTGATAAATATCTCATGGAAAATACAGAATTACAATTAAATGATAAATTACTTTTTTAATATTAACAAAGAATATTCAAATTCCAATCTTCCTTTATTTCCTACATATTCTATATTATAATTTTATATTCAAATAATAAAACAAATACAGTAACATAAATTCAAACTTTTAATCCATAAATAGGAATGCTTTCAACTATCTAAGTAGTCTTTGTCAACTAATTTAAAACTTTTAAAACCAAACATACAAGGTTTCTTCAAAGACAACCACTCTTCTGTTTTTAGCTTTCCCATAATTCATTAATTTTTACACTTGCATTTTTTATATTTGTATATTACATCACCTCCTTTATTTTTCTTTTATTTATCTTTTTAAATATATAATATCTTTACATTTTTATAACTAAAATCAAATTCAAAATTACATTTTATATTATAGTCATAAAACACTGATGCTGATATATCATTATTTTCAATATATTTAGATTTTTGAACTCTTTTTAGTAATAGTATATGTTCTATAGTTCTTTTCTCTAGAGTACAATATGATTCACCAATATAAGCACTTCCATATTCACATATCCATTTATATACTATAGAACTTTGGTTTACAAATAAATTTTTATTTTTAGAATGATTTATTAACTTATTTAAATTAGGATGTGCATAAAATGCAACTTCACGTATGTTTCATACATTTTCTTTTTATAAATTTTACTTGTTAAAATCAAAAGGTATTTATATCCATACTTTCTTATTATTCCTAAATTCAATTTTATATTATTCAATTTTTTATTATAATTTTTAACTGTGTTATAATATTATAATCATAACCAATGTCTAATAATTCATTAATAAATATATTTATATTTTTTGTTTTATCTGATATATATTTGCAAAATTTATTATTTTGAAACAAAAAGAATTTTAAACCTGATAATTTATGTGACAATGGCATTATTGAACTATATGGAATATGTCCTTTCTTTTCAATAGGTTTAATTAACATACAATAATCCAAATTGTTTATCACTGACGTTAATTCTTCATCTGTGTTAATCCACTGTAGATCTTCTATATTATTTAGTTTGATAAATAATTTATTAATTGCTTCTTTTTTACCACATATAAAAAATCTACATATCTATGATACATAGTAATTTCATCCTGATAAATATCTTTTTCTAAAATTTTATTTTCATATCAGGATGAAATTACTATATATCATAGATATGTAGATGATTTTATATGTGGTAAAAAAGAAGCAATTAATAAATTATTTATCAAACTTAATAATATAGAAGGTCTACAGTGAATTAAAACAGATGAAGAATTGATGTCAGTGAAATTACTTGATCTTAAAATAGCTTGAAATGATAAATAATTTGGATTACTATATGTTAATTAAACCTATTGAAAAGAGAGGGTATATTCCATATAGTTCAATGGTGCCATCGTCATATAAGTTATCAAGTTTAAATTCCTTTTTCTTTCGAAATAAAACTTTGCAAATATACATCAGATAAAACAAAAAATACAAATATATTTACTAATGAATTTTTAGACATTGGTTACGATTATAATATTATTTATAACATAGTTAAAAATTATAATAAAAAATGAATAATATGAAAATTGAATTCATGAATAATAAGAAAGTATGGATATCAATATCTTTTATTTCAAATCAGCAAATAAAATTATGCACCTCCTAATTTAAATAAGTTAATAAATAATTCTAAAAATAAATATTTATTTTTGAACCAAAGTTCTATAGTATATAAATAGATATGTGAATGTGTAAGTGCTTATATTGGTGAATCATGTTCTACTTTAGAGAAAAGGACTAGAGAACATATACTATTACTAAAAAGAGTTCAAAATTTAAACAAAATAATACTGAAAATAATGATATATCAGCATCAGTGTTTTATGCCCATAATAAAAAATGTAATTTTGGATTTAATTTTAGGTATAAAAACTTAAAGATATTATGCATTGAAAGAAATAATAACAAATGAAAAATAAAGGAGGCGATATTAATATACAAATATAAAAATGTTTAATAAATCGATAGGCAGCAAACATAAAAATTAAAGAACTATGGGAAAGCTAAAAGTAGAAAGTGATTGTCTTTGAAGATACCTTGTATGTTTGGTTTTAAAATTAATTGACAAAGACTACTTAGATAGTTGAAAGTGCTCCTATATGGATTAAAAGTTTGAATTTATATTACTGTATTTATTTTATTTGAATATAAAATTATATACTGTATATACAAATTAAAGGAATACAGTCATCAATTAATATTATTACGTATATTTTATATTATGTATTTAATATTGAATATTCAGTCAACCATTCTTCTTCATAAAGAATATTCTCACATCTCATTTAATATTTTGAAATATCTCCATAGTTGCACAATTTTCCCCTCCATTAACTTTCAAATAAATTTAGAAACTGTAGATGATGGATTTTTAAAATCAAAAATACTTCATTACTAACATTGTAAAACTCTTAAAGAACCACTTAATAAACATAAACGTATCATGTGCAATTAGATATCTAAACACAATCCACTCTCAATCCATTAGGAATGCATATATATATTTTTCACATTAATTGTCTATTAATTCCAGCCATAAAAGTGCATACAATAAAAACATATATCCATTACTTTACAAATTGTAGGAGGAGGGGCAACATTGATAAATCATGGTCCCAATTCAAAAATTTTTGCATAGATAGGTTTTTTTTAAAATTTGAATGGCCATTTTAGACTTCATTATATAATAATAGCAATCATATCAACATCTCTCTCTTTTATCATTCAAAAATACAATGAATAGTTTGTTTGTTTGTTTTTAAAAAAAAGAGTTAACTTCAATCCTCACTTTTTTTTCTTCTTTTTTTTTTTTGTAAGTTTAATGCAAAGATTTTTGTTTTGTTTATCTGCAAACTTTCTATTAAAATATTTTAGAAATAATTGAGATGGTATAAAATTTGTCATAAACAAATAAATGTCAATATATTTGTTATTGTTTTTTATATATATAATAAATTAATAATTAGACAAAATTATTTATTTAAAAAAATCTAATGACTACAAATAATTAATTGATTTTTTAAGCATATGTAATCATTATATTAAATATCTATATACTGTACTTGTTACCAATATATGCCTATGCATGCTCACACTCACTTTTCATAGTAGTTTCTGTTTTTACATTTCATGTAGATCCACTGAAGTTATACTGAAAATACTAATCGAAAAATTGAACACTGCTGTCTGCTTTTATAAAAATAAATTGAACATTTACGTCTACTTTTATAATTTTTCCCTTCTCTCGTTCAATTTAATGCCTACTCTTGCAAAATAATATTAAATTATATATTTTTATTTCAAAATAGATTAAAGAATAATTTCAACATAAATGATGAGTTTTATTTTAAAAAATATTAAAGTACAAATTGTAAAAAAAAAAAATTGTTAATGAATAAATTGTAGAATACAAAGTTGGAATTTAAGTAGAAAACTACAAAAATGACGAATTTAATATAATAATACAATGATTCTTTTAAAAATAATAATAACAGAATAATAAAAAAGGAAAAATAAGAATGACTAATGTGAACCATTTTTGTTTACTGGCAATAACTAGCATAAATGTCCTGCAGAAAGACTAAAAAGAGGTTCACTTCATCACTGTTCTGCCACAACATTTTCTAGCATAGGTGATGCTGATGAGACTAACAAATCCTGCAAGTGCCTCTCATCTTCTTCGGAATTTTGACTTTAGTTTCAACCACGAATGTTCAGTCACCTGTGGTCAGACTGATATAATGCAGTTGATAGTTAATAAGCCAATGTTGGAATCCCCTGACATTGAGATCACTATAGGCAGGGAATTTGTTAGAATGGATGATTGAGACAGCATGCACTTTCTCTCAATAAAGGAAATCAGAATCAACCTATTTGGTGTGATACACAGAAGAAGCATCAATTAGAAACATTCCTTTCAAACTGAACACCCATAATCTATATACTTGAGACCCTTAAATCTAATTCAAAGCAAAGATAGTTGGATAATGTGGCATATATTTATTTTCAGATCATTCTATAAATATCAAAACATATTTTATTATTGTAAAAATAAATTATTTTATGTTGACTCACATTCATTTTGTGAAGAAAATACAGAGAAATGTTCAATTTTTTGTTTATATTTACAATACAACTTTGATGATTCCACATGATATATAAAAGCAAAAATCACAATGAAAAGTGAGTGGAGAACACATATCATACTGGTAACTTAAACTTTATCTGTATATATACATACATTTTCAAATGATAAATATGGAATGTTTTAAATTATACTATGTGAAAAATACAGTTAATTCTTAAATTATATTTTATGCATACTGTACTGATCAAAATTGTGTGTTCATTCAACAAGACCTAGAATCTAAGCAAAATATAGCAATCTAGCATGTGTGAGTTACACAGATCTGGAACAATACTAAATGCTAACCTATTTGCCTGTGCTTCAGGGTCTCTGATTATATGAACAATGCTTTTGAAGATACTCCAGCAATGAGAATAGGAAGAGCAAAAGAGACTTAAAATGTACATACTAAAATGATTGATCAATAATCGCAACATGAAACAAAGAGTTTAATTGATGATAAATAAGGAGACTCCATTAATTGAAGGGGCGTAATATAACTAAATCAAGTAACTAATGCTAGAGATTTGGACAGTGAATAGCAACATACCATAACAGATAAATGATATAACATAAATTTATTAAACAATTAAATACGATAATTGATTATTATAAATGAAACACACATATATATAGAGCTCGCAAAATAAGCTCTTAACAAACTTTGAGAATGAAACAAATATATATGTGTGTGGGAATGTCTATACTATCATTATGACATGTTACATAAATAAATATAAATATTGTGTTTAATACATAATTGAGTGGTTAGTGCATGAAATTTGATTGGTGTGGTTAATACACCAAAGTTATGAGATAAATGAATCCAATAAACAACAATAAATTATAGCTTAACCCTCGTCAAAATATTGTGAATTTACTTATAACAGATTTTATTACAACATTATATATATAAGTAATAGTTAATGAAGTGTGATTTTAAGAGCGTGCATTATCACATTTCTATGAGATTTGGAAGATCATCCAGATGGGTGGGAGTAAGATGGTTCAGCTAAAATAGGCTGCAATTATATAATCTGATCTAAGTAATTAAATAGAATGGGTGGTGAAAAGGCGTACGATTATTGCTTACAGATAGCATTGCAGATTTTTAAATAAATCAATAATAATAAAGGCGGTATTATGTTATACTTTACAATCACGTACATGAATGAGCTCACTTAAGACACTTTGGGTGGCTTTGTCATATTTGCAAAAGAGTGAGAATATGCTTGCATGATGGCCAAGAACATATCTCTGAAGAATAGTGGCAGAAGCTAGCATGTTGGGATGGTTTATCCCTATTTTCCCATACACTTATTCATTAGAAGTGCCTGAAATAGATCCCCAGTAGGAAAAAAAGCATCTACTTTGTGAAGAATAATGAGGAGTGGGTCTAGGCATTCCGAAGATCCCAAGGTGCATAGCAAAGCAAAAAAATCAATTAATTAAATGATTGTAACAATATCTTCATAACGCCTGTAATGTGTGGATAATTGTGTCACTAACAACTACAATGAACTATTAAGCATCACATGATCACCATCACTTATACTAGCACATAATTGTTTATAAACAAGGCAAAACTCTCTATACAGTAGTGCTAGATAAGGATTTTATGCACATGCCTTCTGGCATCCATTGATTACTCTGGTTGGCAAAGGGTGGCACTACTGTATAGGGAGTTTTGCCTTGTCTACAATGAACTAATTAATACCTGCTTAAAATAATGGGCTATCTAGTGTAAGGGAATGCATAAATACAAATCATCCATGGGCAATGAACAAAGGCTTACTAAAAAATGTCAAATGGGTCAGAATCTAAGTACTAAAAAGGACTAAAAGTCTTTCTCCCACATTTCTAAAATATCTCCCTGTTTCGATAATGATTAATACACATACAATTTGACATATTAATTATATAAAATACAATTACAGATCACACATATCCTGATAATATCTTGAATATTAAATTCATTTATGATAGACTTTACTTAAATAAGTTGGCAAAACATATTTTAATAATTAGGTAAGGGTTTAAATTATAGTTAATAAGGGTAACTAAGTATAGGCATTAAAACTGCATCTGTCATTTAAATAGCAAACAATATTATAGGACATAATTGGTATAAAACCAAGCAAATTTTTTTAGAATAATTGACTGATAAGTAACATTTATGTCTTCAACAATTCAAAAGGGGAAAACTGCAGGTGGAAAAGTTAAGTTTACTCCCTGGATTGGATACCAACTTAGCATATTAAAAATAGATCAAAATAACAAACTAACAGAGAAATAAATTTCAATCTAAATTGCCACACCAAAGTTAAAACTAAATTAATACAGCTTGAAATTAGAATATTTACAGAATAGCTTTGAAGAAACAAGAACAGATAGCTTACAAAAATAGTATTAAATTAAAATGCTAGGTTAATAAAAGTTCAGTGGTTGGCAGCAGTGCAGACATTTACTTTGGCCAACTTGTTGACGCAAAGCAGGTGGTTGGTGGATCATGATCATATACTGGTTTTGCTGGAAACAGGCATCGGTTGGTAATTAAAGTTCAAATTCAGGCAAGCATTCTCATTCAAACAGTTCACTTAAATGGGCCTAGTTGTTTCGGACTTTGGCATCATGAGTGGAAAGACAAGGGTTTCAGGGGCATGGGGAGGCAAATGGTCACTTCCTTTCCAACATAATTTATTTCACAAATAAAACTAGCATGGACTATGTTAGCACTCTAACGAAAAAAACTCCTGATAGCCAAAATTTCAGCAATTATACATAATATGATTCTATTTCCCCTTACATTTTTGTTTAGATGTTAAATCTGATTAAATTCTTGCCAGCCATTGTCTCAAACTCAGTATCATCATCATCATCAACCATTATCAATCCACTGCAGGATGGTCTCTCCAAGTTCAATCCATCTTTTCCTATCTTTAGCTTCTCTTCTCCACATCACCCCTGCACACTTTCTTATTTCATCCATCCATCTCACATGTGGTCTCTTTCTGGGTCTTTTACAATCTCTTGGAATCCAGTTTAAAATTTCAATTGTCCATCTATTATCATCTCTTCTAACAATATGTCCAGTCCAACTTCAGTCTTTTAATTTTTTCAATGATGTCATGGTCTGAAATCTCTGTATTGCTCTTCTATTAAGTGTTCAAGTCTCAGATCCATAAGTAAGAACTGGCAAAACACATTTATTAAAAACCTTCCTTTTCAAACACATAGGCATAGTTCCTTTTACTATCAAGTTATTTCTACCAAAAGCACTCCAACCAAGTTTAATTCTATGATTAATTTCATCCATTATATTTCCATCTGTATTAATAATCTGACCAAGGTATTTGTAACTGTTAACTTCTTCTAACTCATCATAATCAATCTTTATTTTCATATTTTGAGAAAATCTATTAAACATTACTTTAGACTTTTTAACATTTATCTTTAGTGTTACTTTCCAACTTTCATGTGATAACTCCTGCAACATTTCTTGTAGCTATAAAGCATTATTTGCAAAAACAACTACATCTTCTGCAAAATCTAAATGACTTAAATAATCTCCATTTACTTTCACTCCTTTAGCTTCCCATTTTAATCTACAAAATACTTCTTGCAGCACTGCTGTAAAAAGTTTTGGAGATATGGAGTCACCCTGTCTTACACCCTTTTCAATGTAATCTAATTGTTGCTGTTGCATTTTTATAAATATTCTTTAAAATATGACAATATCCTGGATCTACACCTTGATGATCCAATGCTTTAATCACAGAAGAAATGTTTATAGAATCAAATGCCTTTTGATAATCTACAAATCCTAAGCATAATGGCAACTCATATTCATTTGTCCTTTCTATAATTTCTCTCAATACCTGGATATGATCTACTGTACTAAAACCACTTTTAAATCCAGCTTGCTCTCTTGATTGATGGAAATCCAGTGTTTTCTGTAGATGAGGTGTAATTATCTTAGTAAAGATTTTGTATAAAACTGATGAAAGACTGATAGATCTGTAATTTCTAATATCTTCTTTATCACCTTTTTTAAATATTAATATTAATATTGCATTCTTCCAATCATCTGGTACATCTTTATCATTTAGACATTTGGTATATAACTTTGCTAAAAAAATTTCTATTTCTTCACCAGCTTCTTTTAATATATCAATTATAATTCCATCATTACCTGAAGCCTTCCCTTTCTTCATAAATTTAATTGCATGTCTCACTTCCTCATTCAAAATTTTGGGCAATTCAGAAGATATAATAGGTATAGGAGGCACTTGTTCTTTATTACTATATAATTCTTGATAGAAGTATTCTACACATTTCATAATGTCATCTCTTTTTTTAGTAATAATGCCATCTTTTTTTCTTATTGCAGATATAAATTTCCTACCAATACCAAAATGTTGTTTTACGCTCTTTAGACTTTTATTCTCTTCTACAGCTTTCCTTACTAGTTCACAATTATACTTTCTTATATCATTTATACTTGGTTATATCTTAAATTGATCCAAATTTCCATATATGGTAATGAAAAACCAATCAATTAGCCAAATGAAATTTAAATAAAAATAATCTTTTATTCCTATAAAATTTTATACATTATCTTAAATATATTTCCATATATAGGAACGAAAAAAAAAAAGATCAATTAGCCAAGTAAAATTTACTTAAATAATCTTTTGTTCCTTTCAAATTTTGTAAATTTTTTAAAATGAGATTACAACAACTCACCAAAAACACCAGATTTAATGATTACATTGCAACTTGCAGATATCTATCTATTCTGTCTTATAAATTATTTGTAAAATTATTTAAAATATACAAAATATAAATTATACAAAATTAATAACTATACATCTATTACATATTAGAGATGTCTGCCTATCCCTTGTATATGTATTTAATGGATTATGTCCTGTACATGAGGGATCAGATTGACCTTTAGGTCAACATGGGTGTGACAACAATCTCGGCCTAACGGTGGCCTTTGAGCATTCCATCATCAGATTTTCAATTGGATGGACAGTTGAAGAGTTGGAGTGTGGAGTACATTGAAGCCTGTCCATTAAAGTAGGAGGATTTGCTATCTTAATATATATCTGAGCACTTGTAGCATATATGTGTAGAGATGGTAATCTGGACCAACTGATGATTGCTGGTTTAGCATGAAATATGTATATTGGTGATTATTTATCTTTTCGACATATGTGTGTTCAGGTGTATCAGTGTTATGAGATAGTGTGGAGAGTGGTGGGTCATGTGAAAGTCTGTGCTCGTACCCTGTCTATTACATATATAGACACAGGTATATATAAGCCTGTGTATTTCATCTATTACAAATATTATAAATTGATTTGTCTATACATATATACATACACGAATTAAATTGGTAAAAGAAATCATATTGTTTGATAATTTATCAAAATAGGTGTCTATTTAATTTCCCATAACTATTTAAATTTTAGTAGAGAACCTCACCCCCTCCCCCAGATTTGCATATCTATATATATATTGCAACCTGATGTGCCTATCTGCCCCTCTTTTGGTTGATCTTAATTCCTGGTGAGCATATTGCTGGAACTATTGATTGGCATTTCCCAATGCTGATGTCAGTCCCCCCCCCCTTACAACAATATTTCCTGCTCATCAGAGGACATACAGTCAAAGAGACTGGAAACATCTAGAAATATTTGTTTTCCCAAATGGTGCCACTAGAATTCCATCTCACTACAATCTTACTTACCCATGTCGAGTTATTCCAGATATAGCTCAGGTGACATCAGCATTGGGGTATGCCAATCAATAGTTCCTTCCTGCAATACGCTCATCAGGAATTAATATTGAAACAGTAAGGAATTAATATCAACTGAAAGAGGGATAGGTAGGCACACCAGGTTATAATATATATATATGCAGACTGGAAGGGAGGGATCTCTACTAAAATTTAAATAGTTATGGGAAATTAAATAGTCACCTATTTTGATAAATTATCAATTTGATTTCTTTTGCCAATTTAATTTGTGTATGTATATATGTATAGACAAATCAATTTATACTTAAACTAATAAAAATTCCAAAAAGAGCTTCTAATTAAAAGTGATTTGAAGAGAGTAAAAATATGTATGTAAATCACACCTTTAGTCAAATTCCAAAGATTTAAAGTTAATTGAAATCCACTTTTTCCAATCACACTTTGATAAAAATTTCAAGCTTGTTTTCAGAAGGATTAGACATATTGAAAACAATCACTATGTTTTAATCACCTGACCCAACCAAGATTATAAAAAGGACTGATAAAAATATCAGTCAGTCTGGCTTTAATATTTCTGAGAAGCAATTAGCAGAAGAACTAGCTGTGGAGCCAACTGCAAAATCGGCTAAAATATTTTGTGAAGAGATGTTAACTGTAGCAGAGAATGGCAAAGTAATGCTAGCTGCAGAGATGGCTAGTAGAATTTATACAGAGAACTGCCATGAGGATGTAAAAATGCAGGGAAGTAGCTACTCTTCAGTTCAATAGTGAAGTTTGAATTCACATGGAGGAAAATGACCCACTTCTTTGTGTTGAAATTCATAGCCTTAAATGCAGAGAGGACAATTGCTTGCCTGAAATCCATTAAACCAAGACAGCTGCTTGTCTCGAGCAATCCTAGACAGAAGAGAAACCAACTATGACCAACATTTTACATGAATTGTATTTTCCTGATGATGACAATCAACAAAACCAAACTCACTAAGAAAAATCTTCCAGCTTGCCCGAACCCTAGTTTGCTGAAGTAGTTATATGTATGCTGGTGTATCTAAAGGCAAAGAAGCACAGATAAATGTATATACAGCTGGTGGTGAGCAGCATTATATATGATAACGAAATTTTAAACAATTTCATTAGTAAAATGACATTTTTATAACTGATAGATATATATAAGACATATTAGTTTAAAATCATTTATTAAAGAAGAAAAAAGTTTAAATTTATATTTATAATTTGAAAAAACAACAATGTTATAATTAACAGTTAAAAAAAAGATTTCCAAAAATCTTTTAGACTGGAAAAAAAGACATTTTAAATCAATCAACTGTCAAAAATTTGATAGTACTTATTTTAAAGAAAAAGACTATACTCAGCAAAGTGAATTAAATTACTAAAATAATCTTTAATAATTTTATTGTGAAAAATACAAATGTTAAGTAGTATTTCTCACGTTTGTGCAAATTATATACATGTGTGTTTCAGTAAACCTAGTATGTAAAATGTATATCATTTAACTGAAACTTCTATCATTTACTGTGTTTTTATATAGTTTAAGATTTTGATAATTATTTTATAACAAGTCAAATGTATTCAGAAATTTCACACACATGCATGATGTATGTGTGCATATATCTGTCAATTGTATTCAAATACTAATGCTTGTCAAGTGTAACACATATGTAAAATTTTAATCATTTATTGTATAACCATTCAAATATGTCCATTTCTCAAATTTACTGTACTCTGTGTGCATATTTATATATCAATGTGTGTCAGATAGACCCATTAAGGTAAAAAATTATATCATTCATTATTTTGAGAAAATTGAATTTGTGTTAATAGATTAATGTAATGCACATCTGTACTGATATATATATAAATACGCATTTTAAATAAACCTATGTATTTTATACCATTTAAAAGTGATAATTAAAAATGTTTATTTGTAACAAGTCAAATGTGTTCAAAAATTACAAGCACCCATATGCATGTGTGCACGTATATATATCAATGCTAGTTAAATATAACTTATAGATAAAATTTTAATCACTTTATTTTTTATTAAATGTCAATTCAAACATATTCATTTTGTATGAAGCCACATGCCTGTGTGCTGAGTGGATTTTAAGTAAACCTAATGTATTAATCACGCAAATCAATGTAATAATTTGAATTCTGTATAGTAATTTTGTAAGTCACAAATGTGACAAATTTTTTTTGTTTATTATTCAAAATCAGAAGCCTTTTCCTATAAGACCTTAATTTCATTTTTTTATTGTTATCCAATAAGCTTATTCAATTGTAAAAATTATTCCAAGTAGTTATAGAATATTATGTAAATCATTTCTTGATTACATAACAGTAATAGAGATTGTGTTCTCTGAGCTAGATTTGTGTATGGGATGAATATATAAATAGGGATGTATATTTAGTGTTTTTGGGCATCCAAAGATGATCAATCATCATCCTGGTTGGCACAAAATAGAATACTCTTTAAAGCCCATGCACTACCATTTGATTTTAGTTTAGTTTTATTAGAAGTTAAGTTTATAGTTGGCCAATACATTAATGGTACTAAATGGCCAGAGCATTAATGATGATCAGCATGTTTTAATATCCCAGCATTATTCTTTAGATTTTTCTGGTTATGTATTCTGATGAATTCGCACTTAGTTTGTGCCTCGAAATTAATGAATAAATAATTGCCCAAACTGGTAAAAGTTCAATAATTAGCCTGGTCTACAGAAAGCCCATTTCCAATCCAGTCACAAGATTGATTTATTGTACCGATTTATTTTAATTGTTGATCATTCATGACAATGAATGATGTTTTGAGTAGTACTCATACTTACTTAGGCTGATTTTTACTTTTGATAATGCTGGTTGATATATGATTGATGTATAGTTATTGTAATTGCTCTTCTGAGTTAGCTGGCTGATCTCTCAGAGATCTTTTGTTCTCATGCTCCCCTTAAATATATCTTACTTATATATACTTTTGTAAATTATTGACTGAGAGTGATGATGATTGTTCAATCACCATACCACCCCATCCTGTTACAATATATAGATGCCCTCACCTATTGCTAGAGGCTGGTGCTAACTATAGGGATAAGTTGTGTTCAAACCCATGCTAGTGGTTATATAATTGGCTCTAAGTAAAGCACAAATATGTACAGCAATATTTATAGCTTCAATATAATATTTTGATGAATAATCATTAAATTGCTTCTTGTTTATAATTTTTAACAGAATTATATTATATCATTTTAACATATTACTTCCTCTGCTCCCTTAAAAAACAATGAATCAAGAGTTTACTGTATTTGTTTAAATGAACAAATATATATATATTTAATCAAAATGTAATTGGCCTAATTATAATTTCTGAAAGCTTTTTAATAGTCTTGGATTTGCAAGGTTCAAAAAACATGGAAAAAATATCAATAATCCATACATAAATTTCTTTTATAGGAGGCTTGCACCTGTATATTATAAAACATAAAATAGCAGATAAATAACAAATTTAGCTAAATAAATCTGTCAAAAAAACAATATTCATTTCTTAGAAATAAGCTATTAGTTTTTCCTTTTTCTTAAATTATAATTATTATTCATAATTTAATATATCAAGCACACAGTTCTTCTTTTCAAAATAATTCATAAATATCCAATGTAGAAATAAAACAAACTAACTCCTTTTTAAAACTTGTTTTTTATATGACTATAATCATGAAAAAAAAAAATCCAACGTTTCAACTATTTTATATAGTCTTTTTCAAGGCACACTAAAATAAAATAATATATATAACAAAAACATATATTCCAAAAAATAAAAAATTACAAAATATATTCATAACCACAAATTTACCTTATCTCACTCCCCTTTCCTATTACCAACAATCACAACTTAAACACAAACAATTTCCTTTTTTTTTTTTTTTTATAAAATCTATATGTGTCCTTTAAAACATTTAATTAAAAACCTATTATTTTCTTTTCTGTTTTTCTATTAACATTCTATTTAATTATTGTTTTATTTCATTAATGTATACACTTTCTTTTATCATCCTTTCATTATATGACTTCAAATAATTTTTATCTAAAATTGGTGCATTTTTAATATTGAAAATTATACCAAATTATATTTTTCTTTTTTTTTTATATAATATAGTAATTTTACTATTCTATTTAGACATATATGTTAACCTTTTAACCGCTAATTAAATCATTGGTTGTATGAGGTAAAAATCAAAGCTTTTAATTGGCCAAGTCACAAACTGAAGACAAAGCCTATTGTTAAAACATATTTGACTATAATATTAAATTCAACTCAGATACGTTTATAAAAAGTATATTATTAATTTTTCAGGTTATGAAGAGAACGAAAGTTCTTTCAAAAATAAATTGCTATTTATTTATTCTAAAATATTCAATTTCGGCAACATAAAAGCTATAATATAAACAAAAAGATCGACTTTTACGTTATAGAAAAGTAAATATTTCTTTTTACTACAGCTTCAATATTTTTACAAAAATCTTCGATATTTTTCGAAAATAATTTTGTTTTTTTAGTTTATTTTTTAAAAATTATTTTTAATTTGTCAAATTATCCTTTTTTTAATACTTAAATCACATTCGAAATGAAAATCTCAGCGTTTATCTTTATTTTCTTTGATCAGGCGGTTTCTTTGTTTTTTCCAGCCAATCAGAATGTCTTTGTCGGCTGAGAACTGGCTGAGAGCCAATCACCAATAAGCTTCTTTCTTTGTTTAGCTTTAAATGCAGTTTTTTTTTATTTTTTACTTGTAAAAGAATTCGGAAGAGGGCACCATCTTATAGAGCTTTTAAAAACCTATTTAAAAACATATTGAACGAATATTTTCGTATAAAAACTTGCAGAGTTAGAGTGATGTCAGATGTCTACGAGGTGCCTCATAAGAGGCGGGAAAAGGGTTAAAATTAAAATTTTACCAATATAGGCAGTAAAAGAAAAAAATAGATATCTCCATAATAAATTCATTTATTTGAGCAACTTAGAAATGGTACTGTTAAAGCTATTGTACCATTTCTGCTCTTGTTTTATTCGGTTTAAACATTAATATAAACAACCTAATTACATATATATGTGATGAGTTTATTTAAAAAAAGTGAGCAATTTAAATATAGCTTATAAAGCTATTTTGCATTTCATTTTCCTATTCTCAATTTCCATAAATAAAAATGATTTTTTTTATTAGATAACTAAATTAATACAATTCAAAGTTTATTTAAACAAATAATAAAAATAAATTACTTTTTTTAAAAACTTTGTATAAAACAATAAAACCCATTAATATTTTTTTAAAGATAATTGTTCCAGAAACAAAACCTATCTTTTCAATTTATTTTCTTAGATTGAAGTTATTGAATACAGTTAATTAGATAAAATCCTAAAGGTAAAAAAAAAGAGTAAATCAAATAAATAATATCATATGATAATTATTATTTTAATATAAAAAAAATATTAAGATGAAATTAATAAAAAAAATTAGTGATGATAAAATATCACATTAGTGTTTTTTTTTTATGATTCACTATAATTATTGTTTACCAAATGCATATTAAAAAAAGTCAAACTAGAAAAAGACAAATGTGGATTCAAAATTAGTGGAGGAAACAACAATAACTTTCGATATGCTGATAATAATACTATAGTTATAGGGAAAAAATGGAGAAGGTATAAAAACATTTATTTAAAAAGCTAAAAACAATAAAAGCAACTGACTTAACTTTTGTGAAGGTGAAAAACTGAAAACTTTTATCTCTTTATATCATTCATCAATAATACAATATCCAAAAACAAATTAATTCATCACAATCTAACACTGGACAGAAATATAATAAATAAAAAATCCTGAAATTTATTTTGTGTATAAGAAGATACCTTTAAAAACAAACAATAATATGTTTCAAAGTACAGTATTTATTGTGACTTTCTTAGGATGAGAATATATGACCCTAAAGATAGTTTGAACTGTGTCAGTGCTGGTGAAAACTTGGAAATATTCTGGATAACAAGAAAAATTAACAAATGGATAAATAAATTTGAATGTTCATTAGATGAACAAATATCTATGATAAAAAAGAACAAAAGGAAATAAGAAGGATGAACTCCATTATTACAATAATAAATATGGCATTTCTAAGTTCAAAAAACTATACAGAGAATAGGTCATTTAAGAAATAAGTAATTCTCATAGAATTACCAAATAATCATATGGTTCATTGCTCAGGAGTTCATAAGAAGTTCGTAGTTTGGAAGTGATAGAGTAAAACCACAATCTGTACACTATGATTTCCAGAATCAGCCACTTTACCAGAGCATTAAACCATACAGGCAACAAAGAGATCTACTGAACTCACAGTTCCCAGACAGTCATTCTTACAAGTACTAACTGAGCCTAACAATAGTTCATTTTGCTGATCTGATGGAAACCAATAAGTTCAACTTGACAACACCCATTAAAATTAATATTATTATAAATATTAGATGTAGTTTATAAATTCATATGAACAAACATGCGTACAGATAATTAAAGCAACAAAATGTAAAATTTAATGTAAAATAATATCAAAAAAAAATTCATCAACAATATAAAAACACACTATTATTATTCTTATTGTTTAAAATAAAAAAATTTAACATTAAAATGCCATTATTTTTCTTTTCATATGAAAAGAAAGTATGTATTTTAATAGGAGAAATTTTCTTTTTTTTTAAATCTAAGTTTCATTTTGAAATTTCAATTATCTTTGAAATTTGAAATATAATCATTAATAATTTATGTTATACTGTATCAGTGTATATAAATAAAAAGGAAAAAAAAAGATTTTCAAAGTTGCTGAAGAAAAAATTAAATGAAAGATGATGAATGTTGTGTCAAGGTCTTTTAATGATAATAAACCTTAGATTGCCAATTCTAATAAGCCTTTTACTTCATCAGCATCTTATTTAAGTAAAAATTGACTTTTACAACATTTGTCTTTTCTTTGATCTTGAAGAATTTTTTTTATTATTTATTTTTACAAAGAGTTGAAATGAAGGATAGCTTAGTTTGCTTTAAAAGCATTAAGTTTATCATTTCATATTTTATTTATATATATATGTTAGGCAGTTTTGAATATATATATATGTATGGATGCATAAAAGTTTTCTTCTAAAAGACAGGTTGTATAATTAGATAATAACTCTTGATCTTGCTACAGCTCAAAAATAATTTAGTTCAGTATTTCATTGATATAATTATATTATAAAATAATGAAGTAACTTACAATTTCAAATACATACATCTTTTTTAAAAAATTAACTGAATCATTAAATATAAAATTTACCTCAAGTAAAGGCAAAAAGAATATAAAAAGCAAAACAAAAAACGGACTGAAACCAAGCATGGTGCAAGCTAATCTCTTGACTCCGCTGAGGGAAGAATAGGGAGGAATATTCTGCTCTAACCATGAGTAATAACTATGAGAAAGTGGTCCAGTGAAAAAAAACCTGCAGCAAAAAGCAATTATAAATATAACATTTTTTTTTTAAATTATAAAATAAATGATAATTATATATATATAAATAATATTAATAATAATATGAAAACGCTACAACAGAGATTAAACATATTAAGTAAAATTATGTAAACCAAGTGCATTAATTTCCTTTAACATATTTAATCTTTGATGTATGCAGTGCAAAAAGTAGTACATCTGCCTGTCATATTCACAATCTGAGTTTCAAATCTAATCTGAATAGATGAGAAATTTTTTTCCAACAGGTTTAAGACTTTTTTTTTTTTCAAGTATATTAGTTGGGAAATGGGGATTTAGCCAGTCTTAACTAAATAGTGAAACAAATATGGAAAACTGTTCAGCCTTCATCATTCAACAAATGATAAGTGCTTTCTCCTTCACTATCCCTCTTTATTGAAAAGAATTTTGCTCTTCAACAGCCTAATAAAATGTTTTATCTATCCATAACAGATACCCATTCATCCATCCATTTACCTATATATATATATATATAAACAAAGGAAATAAATCACCCTCCCCCAGTCTATGACTTTCTTCAACATTTAGAGTGCTTTTAAGTCATAGCCTGAGAGAAGAGGATTTACTCCCCTTGTTTACATATGCATTGAGCTATGTTTAATTTAAATTTTATATCTAGTATAGTAAAGAATTAAATCTTGCTTTGTAAAAAATTATCCAGTTTTCAAAACAATCTGTATTATTTCTCATAAGAGATTGGGACATTAATGCCATTATAAAATAGAGAAATTTAATAAACATAATAAAATATAATATTCATTAAGGCTGTAGCCTCAAGCACATGCGTATAAAATGCGATAGTAGGGACCTCTACAGGTCTTAAACCACAAGCTTACTCTTTGGAAGAAAAGACGCATGTGCTTGAGGCTACAGCCTTAATGAATATTATTTACGTAATCAATGAGATCAATGTGCGTTTAAATAAATTTATAATAAAATATAGTAATACAGGCACTGAATGAAATAGAACGCAAAAAAAAAAAAAATCAACACAAATATAATGTTTTTCTGAAGGTTTGTGATGATGGTGTTCTAGCTGTATTTTTATATTGGACTATTTCCATCATCTAATATGTGTGTTGAATGTCTTTAGAAAAGTTTAATTTTTAGTTAAATATTCCAAATGCATTCAACTGTTAGTAATATCACAGCAAACAGGTTAGTATATGCACCAACTGTTAGTAATATCACAGCAAACAAATGTTAATAATATCACAGCAAACAGGTTAGTATATGCACTAACTGTTAGTAATATCACAGCAAACAGGTTAGTATATGCACAACGTTTCGAGAGGTATTTTTCTCCCCTCTTCTTCAGGTGTTGCTGGCCTGACCAGTGACAGTACTAGCATGGGATTCGAACCTGGGTCCTTAGATTCTTGATTATTGAAATTTAAGGTAACGCTCTAACCAACTGAGCCATCCTGCCAAAGGCAACAGTATGTAGTAATTTCATATACTTATCTATGAGGTTCCTCCTGATTTCTCCACTTTTTCCTCAGAGCAAAGTTGATTAGTGATTTCCATACATTATGTATAGTCACACTAGGTTGGCTTATGGGATTTTTTGCCATTGTCATGTGAGCAGCTTCTTTAAATTTTCTTCTTTGTACCTTTTCTTCTTTATCCAATATTTTTGTATTTTCCCAATTGAACGTATGTTCATTGGTCCATACATGGTCTGCTACCTTAGACACATCTGTTTTCTCTCTTCTAATCATCAGTTTATGTTCTTGCAAGCGCTTTTGAATGGGACGGCTGGTCTCACCAATATATGTTCTTCCACATTCACATGGTATTTCATAGATGCAGTTTTTTCTTTGCAGCATTTCAAGTTTAGGCTTTGTAGATGTTAGAATTCCTCGTAGTGTGGTATGGCTCTGAAAAGCTGTTCTGATGTTATACTGATTGCAGATTTTCCTTAATTTGTCTGCTATTTTTGGAATGTATGGATACACTACAGTACCAATAATTGTCTTTTCTCTTGATGGTTCTTTTTGTTGTCTGTTTAATGTTTTCTTAATAACAGCTGATGGATAACCATTTTTCTTAAGAGTTTGTTCTATATAGATCTTTTCTTTTTCCAAATCACCAGTTTCTGAACAAACTTCTTTTGCTCTGTTCCACAGTGATAGTATAACTCCATGTTTTGTGTTTCTGGTGTGATTAGATGTATAGGCTAGGTATTTTCCTGTATGTGTAGGTTTTCGGTAAACTGTAGTTTTGATTTTGCCATGAGGGAGTCTTGTTACAAGAACATCTAAGAATGCCAATTTTTGTTCTTGTTCTGGTTCTATTGTAAATTTAATTGAAGGGGATATGTTGTTGATGTGTGTCCAGAAAGTTTGTAGCAATGCTTCACCATGTGGCCATACAACAAATGTATCATCCACATAGCGAAGCCAAACTTTAGGTGGATAAGGAGTAGTTTTTATGGCTGTGGTTTCAAGTTCTTCCATATAAATATTGCTAATCAGGTAGAGCCCATAGCCATTCCTTGATTTTGTTGGAAGAACTCTGTGTTATATTGAAAGTAGGTTGTTTTTATACAGAAAGTTAATAGTTCCATTATGCTATCAATAGGAAGAGCTGTTCTGGTTTGTAAACTATTATCATCATTTAACCTTTTTCTTACAATAGACAATGCTTCTTCACATGGTACATTTGTGAATAAACTTTCCACATCAAAGCTTACCAGTAAGTCAGTTCTTTCAATTTTCATGTTCTTGATTAATTCTACAAAGTGTCTAGAATCCCTGACAAATGATTGGGTCTTGCATGCCAAAGGACTTAGAACTTTGAGAAGAAATCTTGCCAAATTCTGGCAAGGTGAATCTCTAGAACTAACAATAGGTCGTAATGGAACATGATCCTTATGGATTTTAGGTAGACCATAAAGATGAGGAATTTTGCTGAAATATGATGTTATTTTACTCTTTTCTGAATCAGTGAAGTACTTGCGATGCTTTCTGAGTAATGCTTGTAACTTTGTTTCCGTACTTGGTATCGGATCTTTTGCCACTTTTCTATATTGGCCAGCTGTGAGGAGTTCTTGTATTTTGTTGTCATAATCAGTTGTATCCATTACAACTGTTGCATTGCCTTTGTCAGCAGGGAGAATAATTATAGATTTATCTGCTTTGAGAGATTTAATTGCTTTCCTCTCCCCATAGGATATGTTTGACTGCAATTTTTGTTGCTTGTCAAGTGTTCTTTTTATTCTCCAGCGCAATTCTGCTGCTTCTTCTAAAGGCAATTTTTGAGTGACTTCCTCAGTGGCTGCCATTATATCTAATAAGGGGATATTAGATGGTGTTACAGCAAAGTTTAATCCTCTTTCAAGAACAGAAATTTCAGTATCTGTTAGATGTTTAGAACTTAGATTTTTAACAGATGAAGCTGTTACATTGCTTGGTACATTATGATTTTTGATATGCCCATGTAGGTTAGCAAGTTTTTTCTTTTGACATTCTTTTATTTTTCCATGTAATATAGAATATGATTTTCTTACTGCTTGAAAAACTCTCATGTAGTCATCGTCAGTAAGTTTATTTTTTAGAAGACATTCTACAGTATTAATTGAATGCATTGTTTGATACTTAGAAAACCTTTGAGCATTTATTCTTTCTCTTAACAGAGCTTCACTTGCTCTCTGAGTAATTTTCTCAGCTCTCTGAGAGTGAATTGGAGGTTTTAGTTGCAAACCTTTAGGAATTATCCCTTCCGATTTACATTTACATAGGAAAGTTAAATGATTTTCTACTTTGGCCAGCTTTAGACATAGTTTTTCATAATGTCTAAAGTTTAATATAGTATCGGGTCCATACCGAATACTTAGTGTTTTTCTGAAGGTTTGTGATGATGGTGTTCTAGCTGTATTTTTATATTGGACTATTTCCATCATCTAATATGTGTGTTGAATGTCTTTAGAAAAGTTTAATTTTTAGTTAAATATTCCAAATGCATTCAACTGTTAGTAATATCACAGCAAACAGGTTAGTATATGCACCAACTGTTAGTAATATCAAGCAAACAAATGTTAATAATATCACAGCAAACAGGTTAGTATATGCACTAACTGTTAGTAATATCACAGCAAACAGGTTAGTATATGCACAACGTTTCGAGAGGTATTTTTCTCCCCTCTTCTTCAGGTGTTGCTGGCCTGACCAGTGACAGTACTAGCATGGGATTCGAACCTGGGTCCTTAGATTCTTGATTATTGAAATTTAAGGTAACGCTCTAACCAACTGAGCCATCCTGCCAAAGGCAACAGAGATGGTAATTTCATATATTATTTGAGCTCCTATTTTTCTAGAGCAAATTGATTAGTTTCATACATTATGTATCACACTATTCTTATGGGATTTTGACAATGGCAAAAAATCCCATAAGCCAACCTAGTGTGACTATACATAATGTATGGAAATCACTAATCAACTTTGCTCTGAGGAAAAAGTGGAGAAATCAGGAGGAACCTCATAGATAAGTATATGAAATTACTACATACTGTTGCCTTTGGCAGGATGGCTCAGTTGGTTAGAGCGTTACCTTAAATTTCAATAATCAAGAATCTAAGGACCCAGGTTCGAATCCCATGCTAGTACTGTCACTGGTCAGGCCAGCAACACCTGAAGAAGAGGGGAGAAAAATACCTCTCGAAACGTTGTGCATATACTAACCTGTTTGCTGTGATATTACTAACAGTTAGTGCATATACTAACCTGTTTGCTGTGATATTATTAACATTTGTTTGCTGTGATATTACTAACAGTTGGTGCATATACTAACCTGTTTGCTGTGATATTACTAACAGTTGAATGCATTTGGAATATTTAACTAAAAATTAAACTTTTCTAAAGACATTCAACACACATATTAGATGATGGAAATAGTCCAATATAAAAATACAGCTAGAACACCATCATCACAAACCTTCAGAAAAACACTAAGTATTCGGTATGGACCCGATACTATATTAAACTTTAGACATTATGAAAAACTATGTCTAAAGCTGGCCAAAGTAGAAAATCATTTAACTTTCCTATGTAAATGTAAATCGGAAGGGATAATTCCTAAAGGTTTGCAACTAAAACCTCCAATTCACTCTCAGAGAGCTGAGAAAATTACTCAGAGAGCAAGTGAAGCTCTGTTAAGAGAAAGAATAAATGCTCAAAGGTTTTCTAAGTATCAAACAATGCATTCAATTAATACTGTAGAATGTCTTCTAAAAAATAAACTTACTGACGATGACTACATGAGAGTTTTTCAAGCAGTAAGAAAATCATATTCTATATTACATGGAAAAATAAAAGAATGTCAAAAGAAAAAACTTGCTAACCTACATGGGCATATCAAAAATCATAATGTACCAAGCAATGTAACAGCTTCATCTGTTAAAAATCTAAGTTCTAAACATCTAACAGATACTGAAATTTCTGTTCTTGAAAGAGGATTAAACTTTGCTGTAACACCATCTAATATCCCCTTATTAGATATAATGGCAGCCACTGAGGAAGTCACTCAAAAATTGCCTTTAGAAGAAGCAGCAGAATTGCGCTGGAGAATAAAAAGAACACTTGACAAGCAACAAAAATTGCAGTCAAACATATCCTATGGGGAGAGGAAAGCAATTAAATCTCTCAAAGCAGATAAATCTATAATTATTCTCCCTGCTGACAAAGGCAATGCAACAGTTGTAATGGATACAACTGATTATGACAACAAAATACAAGAACTCCTCACAGCTGGCCAATATAGAAAAGTGGCAAAAGATCCGATACCAAGTACGGAAACAAAGTTACAAGCATTACTCAGAAAGCATCGCAAGTACTTCACTGATTCAGAAAAGAGTAAAATAACATCATATTTCAGCAAAATTCCTCATCTTTATGGTCTACCTAAAATCCATAAGGATCATGTTCCATTACGACCTATTGTTAGTTCTAGAGATTCACCTTGCCAGAATTTGGCAAGATTTCTTCTCAAAGTTCTAAGTCCTTTGGCATGCAAGACCCAATCATTCGTTAGGGATTCTAGACACTTTGTAGAATTAATCAAGAACATGAAAATTGAAAGAACTGACTTACTGGTAAGCTTTGATGTGGAAAGTTTATTCACAAATGTACCATGTGAAGAAGCATTGTCTATTGTAAGAAAAAGGTTAAATGATGATAATAGTTTACAAACCAGAACAGCTCTTCCTATTGATAGCATAATGGAACTATTAACTTTCTGTATAAAAACAACCTACTTTCAATATAACACAGAGTTCTTCCAACAAAATCAAGGAATGGCTATGGGCTCACCATTGTCTCCCCTGATTAGCAATATTTATATGGAAGAACTTGAAACCACAGCCATAAAAACTACTCCTTATCCACCTAAAGTTTGGCTTCGCTATGTGGATGATACATTTGTTGTATGGCCACATGGTGAAGCATTGCTACAAACTTTCTGGACACACATCAACAACATATCCCCTTCAATTAAATTTACAATAGAACCAGAACAAGAACAAAAATTGGCATTCTTAGATGTTCTTGTAACAAGACTCCCTCATGGCAAAATCAAAACTACAGTTTACCGAAAACCTACACATACAGGAAAATACCTAGCCTATACATCTAATCACACCAGAAACACAAAACATGGAGTTATACTATCACTGTGGAACAGAGCAAAAGAAGTTTGTTCAGAAACTGGTGATTTGGAAAAAGAAAAGATCTATATAGAACAAACTCTTAAGAAAAATGGTTATCCATCAGCTGTTATTAAGAAAACATTAAACAGACAACAAAAAGAACCATCAAGAGAAAAGACAATTATTGGTACTGTAGTGTATCCATACATTCCAAAAATAGCAGACAAATTAAGGAAAATCTGCAATCAGTATAACATCAGAACAGCTTTTCAGAGCCATACCACACTACGAGGAATTCTAACATCTACAAAGCCTAAACTTGAAATGCTGCAAAGAAAAAACTGCATCTATGAAATACCATGTGAATGTGGAAGAACATATATTGGTGAGACCAGCCGTCCCATTCAAAAGCGCTTGCAAGAACATAAACTAATGATTAGAAGAGAGAAAACAGATGTGTCTAAGGTAGCAGACCATGTATGGACCAATGAACATACGTTCAATTGGGAAAATACAAAAATATTGGATAAAGAAGAAAAGGTACAAAGAAGAAAATTTAAAGAAGCTGCTCACATGACAATGGCAAAAAATCCCATAAGCCAACCTAGTGTGACTATACATAATGTATGGAAATCACTAATCAACTTTGCTCTGAGGAAAAAGTGGAGAAATCAGGAGGAACCTCATAGATAAGTATATGAAATTACTACATACTGTTGCCTTTGGCAGGATGGCTCAGTTGGTTAGAGCGTTACCTTAAATTTCAATAATCAAGAATCTAAGGACCCAGGTTCGAATCCCATGCTAGTACTGTCACTGGTCAGGCCAGCAACACCTGAAGAAGAGGGGAGAAAAATACCTCTCGAAACGTTGTGCATATACTAACCTGTTTGCTGTGATATTACTAACAGTTAGTGCATATACTAACCTGTTTGCTGTGATATTATTAACATTTGTTTGCTGTGATATTACTAACAGTTGGTGCATATACTAACCTGTTTGCTGTGATATTACTAACAGTTGAATGCATTTGGAATATTTAACTAAAAATTAAACTTTTCTAAAGACATTCAACACACATATTAGATGATGGAAATAGTCCAATATAAAAATACAGCTAGAACACCATCATCACAAACCTTCAGAAAAACACTAAGTATTCGGTATGGACCCGATACTATATTAAACTTTAGACATTATGAAAAACTATGTCTAAAGCTGGCCAAAGTAGAAAATCATTTAACTTTCCTATGTAAATGTAAATCGGAAGGGATAATTCCTAAAGGTTTGCAACTAAAACCTCCAATTCACTCTCAGAGAGCTGAGAAAATTACTCAGAGAGCAAGTGAAGCTCTGTTAAGAGAAAGAATAAATGCTCAAAGGTTTTCTAAGTATCAAACAATGCATTCAATTAATACTGTAGAATGTCTTCTAAAAAATAAACTTACTGACGATGACTACATGAGAGTTTTTCAAGCAGTAAGAAAATCATATTCTATATTACATGGAAAAATAAAAGAATGTCAAAAGAAAAAACTTGCTAACCTACATGGGCATATCAAAAATCATAATGTACCAAGCAATGTAACAGCTTCATCTGTTAAAAATCTAAGTTCTAAACATCTAACAGATACTGAAATTTCTGTTCTTGAAAGAGGATTAAACTTTGCTGTAACACCATCTAATATCCCCTTATTAGATATAATGGCAGCCACTGAGGAAGTCACTCAAAAATTGCCTTTAGAAGAAGCAGCAGAATTGCGCTGGAGAATAAAAAGAACACTTGACAAGCAACAAAAATTGCAGTCAAACATATCCTATGGGGAGAGGAAAGCAATTAAATCTCTCAAAGCAGATAAATCTATAATTATTCTCCCTGCTGACAAAGGCAATGCAACAGTTGTAATGGATACAACTGATTATGACAACAAAATACAAGAACTCCTCACAGCTGGCCAATATAGAAAAGTGGCAAAAGATCCGATACCAAGTACGGAAACAAAGTTACAAGCATTACTCAGAAAGCATCGCAAGTACTTCACTGATTCAGAAAAGCGTAAAATAACATCATATTTCAGCAAAATTCCTCATCTTTATGGTCTACCTAAAATCCATAAGGATCATGTTCCATTACGACCTATTGTTAGTTCTAGAGATTCACCTTGCCAGAATTTGGCAAGATTTCTTCTCAAAGTTCTAAGTCCTTTGGCATGCAAGACCCAATCATTCGTTAGGGATTCTAGACACTTTGTAGAATTAATCAAGAACATGAAAATTGAAAGAACTGACTTACTGGTAAGCTTTGATGTGGAAAGTTTATTCACAAATGTACCATGTGAAGAAGCATTGTCTATTGTAAGAAAAAGGTTAAATGATGATAATAGTTTACAAACCAGAACAGCTCTTCCTATTGATAGCATAATGGAACTATTAACTTTCTGTATAAAAACAACCTACTTTCAATATAACACAGAGTTCTTCCAACAAAATCAAGGAATGGCTATGGGCTCACCATTGTCTCCCCTGATTAGCAATATTTACATGGAAGAACTTGAAACCACAGCCATAAAAACTACTCCTTATCCACCTAAAGTTTGGCTTCGCTATGTGGATGATACATTTGTTGTATGGCCACATGGTGAAGCATTGCTACAAACTTTCTGGACACACATCAACAACATATCCCCTTCAATTAAATTTACAATAGAACCAGAACAAGAACAAAAATTGGCATTCTTAGATGTTCTTGTGACAAGACTCCCTCATGGCAAAATCAAAACTACAGTTTACCGAAAACCTACACATACAGGAAAATACCTAGCCTATACATCTAATCACACCAGAAACACAAAACATGGAGTTATACTATCACTGTGGAACAGAGCAAAAGAAGTTTGTTCAGAAACTGGTGATTTGGAAAAAGAAAAGATCTATATAGAACAAACTCTTAAGAAAAATGGTTATCCATCAGCTGTTATTAAGAAAACATTAAACAGACAACAAAAAGAACCATCAAGAGAAAAGACAATTATTGGTACTGTAGTGTATCCATACATTCCAAAAATAGCAGACAAATTAAGGAAAATCTGCAATCAGTATAACATCAGAACAGCTTTTCAGAGCCATACCACACTACGAGGAATTCTAACATCTACAAAGCCTAAACTTGAAATGCTGCAAAGAAAAAACTGCATCTATGAAATACCATGTGAATGTGGAAGAACATATATTGGTGAGACCAGCCGTCCCATTCAAAAGCGCTTGCAAGAACATAAACTAATGATTAGAAGAGAGAAAACAGATGTGTCTAAGGTAGCAGACCATGTATGGACCAATGAACATACGTTCAATTGGGAAAATACAAAAATATTGGATAAAGAAGAAAAGGTACAAAGAAGAAAATTTAAAGAAGCTGCTCACATGACAATGGCAAAAAATCCCATAAGCCAACCTAGTGTGACTATACATAATGTATGGAAATCACTAATCAACTTTGCTCTGAGGAAAAAGTGGAGAAATCAGGAGGAACCTCATAGATAAGTATATGAAATTACTACATACTGTTGCCTTTGGCAGGATGGCTCAGTTGGTTAGAGCGTTACCTTAAATTTCAATAATCAAGAATCTAAGGACCCAGGTTCGAATCCCATGCTAGTACTGTCACTGGTCAGGCCAGCAACACCTGAAGAAGAGGGGAGAAAAATACCTCTCGAAACGTTGTGCATATACTAACCTGTTTGCTGTGATATTACTAACAGTTAGTGCATATACTAACCTGTTTGCTGTGATATTATTAACATTTGTTTGCTGTGATATTACTAACAGTTGGTGCATATACTAACCTGTTTGCTGTGATATTACTAACAGTTGAATGCATTTGGAATATTTAACTAAAAATTAAACTTTTCTAAAGACATTCAACACACATATTAGATGATGGAAATAGTCCAATATAAAAATACAGCTAGAACACCATCATCACAAACCTTCAGAAAAACACTAAGTATTCGGTATGGACCCGATACTATATTAAACTTTAGACATTATGAAAAACTATGTCTAAAGCTGGCCAAAGTAGAAAATCATTTAACTTTCCTATGTAAATGTAAATCGGAAGGGATAATTCCTAAAGGTTTGCAACTAAAACCTCCAATTCACTCTCAGAGAGCTGAGAAAATTACTCAGAGAGCAAGTGAAGCTCTGTTAAGAGAAAGAATAAATGCTCAAAGGTTTTCTAAGTATCAAACAATGCATTCAATTAATACTGTAGAATGTCTTCTAAAAAATAAACTTACTGACGATGACTACATGAGAGTTTTTCAAGCAGTAAGAAAATCATATTCTATATTACATGGAAAAATAAAAGAATGTCAAAAGAAAAAACTTGCTAACCTACATGGGCATATCAAAAATCATAATGTACCAAGCAATGTAACAGCTTCATCTGTTAAAAATCTAAGTTCTAAACATCTAACAGATACTGAAATTTCTGTTCTTGAAAGAGGATTAAACTTTGCTGTAACACCATCTAATATCCCCTTATTAGATATAATGGCAGCCACTGAGGAAGTCACTCAAAAATTGCCTTTAGAAGAAGCAGCAGAATTGCGCTGGAGAATAAAAAGAACACTTGACAAGCAACAAAAATTGCAGTCAAACATATCCTATGGGGAGAGGAAAGCAATTAAATCTCTCAAAGCAGATAAATCTATAATTATTCTCCCTGCTGACAAAGGCAATGCAACAGTTGTAATGGATACAACTGATTATGACAACAAAATACAAGAACTCCTCACAGCTGGCCAATATAGAAAAGTGGCAAAAGATCCGATACCAAGTACGGAAACAAAGTTACAAGCATTACTCAGAAAGCATCGCAAGTACTTCACTGATTCAGAAAAGCGTAAAATAACATCATATTTCAGCAAAATTCCTCATCTTTATGGTCTACCTAAAATCCATAAGGATCATGTTCCATTACGACCTATTGTTAGTTCTAGAGATTCACCTTGCCAGAATTTGGCAAGATTTCTTCTCAAAGTTCTAAGTCCTTTGGCATGCAAGACCCAATCATTCGTTAGGGATTCTAGACACTTTGTAGAATTAATCAAGAACATGAAAATTGAAAGAACTGACTTACTGGTAAGCTTTGATGTGGAAAGTTTATTCACAAATGTACCATGTGAAGAAGCATTGTCTATTGTAAGAAAAAGGTTAAATGATGATAATAGTTTACAAACCAGAACAGCTCTTCCTATTGATAGCATAATGGAACTATTAACTTTCTGTATAAAAACAACCTACTTTCAATATAACACAGAGTTCTTCCAACAAAATCAAGGAATGGCTATGGGCTCACCATTGTCTCCCCTGATTAGCAATATTTATATGGAAGAACTTGAAACCACAGCCATAAAAACTACTCCTTATCCACCTAAAGTTTGGCTTCGCTATGTGGATGATACATTTGTTGTATGGCCACATGGTGAAGCATTGCTACAAACTTTCTGGACACACATCAACAACATATCCCCTTCAATTAAATTTACAATAGAACCAGAACAAGAACAAAAATTGGCATTCTTAGATGTTCTTGTAACAAGACTCCCTCATGGCAAAA
>JAQFVV010000680.1:99808-152538 GCA_028023455.1 Epiperipatus broadwayi | reverse complement strand
GAAACTGGTGATTTGGAAAAAGAAAAGATCTATATAGAACAAACTCTTAAGAAAAATGGTTATCCATCAGCTGTTATTAAGAAAACATTAAACAGACAACAAAAAGAACCATCAAGAGAAAAGACAATTATTGGTACTGTAGTGTATCCATACATTCCAAAAATAGCAGACAAATTAAGGAAAATCTGCAATCAGTATAACATCAGAACAGCTTTTCAGAGCCATACCACACTACGAGGAATTCTAACATCTACAAAGCCTAAACTTGAAATGCTGCAAAGAAAAAACTGCATCTATGAAATACCATGTGAATGTGGAAGAACATATATTGGTGAGACCAGCCGTCCCATTCAAAAGCGCTTGCAAGAACATAAACTGATGATTAGAAGAGAGAAAACAGATGTGTCTAAGGTAGCAGACCATGTATGGACCAATGAACATACGTTCAATTGGGAAAATACAAAAATATTGGATAAAGAAGAAAAGATACAAAGAAGAAAATTTAAAGAAGCTGCTCACATGACAATGGCAAAAAATCCCATAAGCCAACCTAGTGTGACTATACATAATGTATGGAAATCACTAATCAACTTTGCTCTGAGGAAAAAGTGGAGAAATCAGGAGGAACCTCATAGATAAGTATATGAAATTACTACATACTGTTGCCTTTGGCAGGATGGCTCAGTTGGTTAGAGCGTTACCTTAAATTTCAATAATCAAGAATCTAAGGACCCAGGTTCGAATCCCATGCTAGTACTGTCACTGGTCAGGCCAGCAACACCTGAAGAAGAGGGGAGAAAAATACCTCTCGAAACGTTGTGCATATACTAACCTGTTTGCTGTGATATTACTAACAGTTAGTGCATATACTAACCTGTTTGCTGTGATATTATTAACATTTGTCTGCTGTGATATTACTAACAGTTGGTGCATATACTAACCTGTTTGCTGTGATATTACTAACAGTTGAATGCATTTGGAATATTTAACTAAAAATTAAACTTTTCTAAAGACATTCAACACACATATTAGATGATGGAAATAGTCCAATATAAAAATACAACAAATATAATGTGTTTTAAACCACAAAACATCACATAATCACCATCTTTTATACTAACACATAATAGTTATTAAACAGGGTGACACTACTATATGGAGAGTTTGACCTTGTATAATGTGTTTTATTATTATTATTGTAGTTATAATTGTTTGCTATTTGTTGTTGTTATTGTGGTTGTTGATATTATTTGTAATTAGCTAGAACCTGTCAAAAATTACGTGAGAAAAAACATTAGTGATCTATATTATTTTTTAATTTGCTTTAATTAAATATTCAATGATTAAAAGTAAAGAGCAATGTTGCCCAGAGCGAAACTTAATATTTTTTGTAGCAATTTTTTTTTTTTTTTTCAATTTCTGGGGAAGCTCAATATCTTTTCAGAGTGTGTTCTTAGTTAGAAAATAAGTCAGTTCAAAATGAAATGGTCAAACAAATCCTGATAAAAAAAAAAAAACCCCAATTAAAATATACTTAACCTCTATTTAATTCATTGATTCTTTACTTCTTTTCTTATTTAAAAGCAATTCTATATATATATTTTCTGTATTTGAACAGTGTTTTGCACATTTAACAAGAAAATAATATAAACTTATAAAAAGTTTAACTTGCTGAGCATGCTTTATATGTTTACAGTCGGATTCATAGTTCTAGTAATGACAAGAGGATATTGTATGTTGTTTATATAACGGATAGATAATATTTAAAATGTGCTAACACATAAGTAAATATTTAATTTACACATTTCATTTCTTTGATAATGATATGAATGATTCTTTTTATGCAAGTTATTGGTAATAAACCATGTCTCTTTAATTTTACATTTTCTGTCATCTCACTCCACACATACTATATTAACTCTCACTGGGTCACATCTTAGTTTCAAGAAGACTGACTTGTATTCCTGGTTAGCTTTAGCATGGTTATATGGTACCAGTGCTGTGCCACCCTAATTGCAATGTTTGCACATGATTCACCAAAGTATATTGCACTGCATAATAAATTACTGTGATTGTGGGGTAAGATCTGGGCAGCTTATCTTTTGTATTGTTTATCAGTTTATTTAGTGACAGAGGAGTTCGAAAGCTAATATTATAAGTATTGGAACAGATACAAGACACAAAGTTTTGGGTCATACCAAATCTACCTCAAATACTGAATAAAATCTGTGCCAATACTTATAATATTAGCTTTTGAAGTCTTCTAGAATTAAAAAAAAACTGATAAACAATACAAAAAATAAGCTGCCTCCAGATCTCACCCTATAAATTGATTAGTAATTCATTATGCAGCACAGTGTACTTTGGAGAATCATGGGTAAACATTGCAACTAGGGTGCTCTGCACAGGTATCTATATAACCATGCTGGGATTAATTCAGAATACAAGTCAGTCTAATTGGAACATGAGACGGAATACGGTCACATCTTAAACCCAGTAAGAGTTAATATAGTACATTTGGAGCAAGACAATAGAAAGTGCAAAATTAAAGAGGCATGGTTGCCAATAAATAAAAAAGAATCATAATACCATTATCAATGAAATGGAATATGTAAATTAAATATCTGCATAATTATTAGCACATTCAAATATTATCTATTCATTATAAAAGCAATGTACAATATCCTGCTACCATTACTAGAACTATGAATCTGAATGCAAATGTCAAAAGTACCTTCAGCAAGTTAAATGCTTTATAAATTTATAATCGTTTCTTGTTAAATATATACAATGCTGTTTAAATATAGAATTAATCTCTATTTATAATTAATGTAACAAGAAAAAAATGAGTAATTACAGTGGATCTGCGAGTTACATTTTGTTCCAAGTCTGCTTCTCGTTCAAATTGTGTATAGCGTATAATAGCTCATTTTGCTGATAAACACATTAAAATATGTAATGTTTATTGAACTGCTAGTGTATAGTAATTTTCAACATGCACATATGTATAACACAGACACTTTTTATAGCATTACATAAAACAAAATTATAATACAAACAATATTTTAAAAAATAATAATATAACTAATTATAAAATGTAATAATCAGATATTTTACAGTAATATTTCCACACTAAAACTCCAATATATTTATTTATTTATTTCTATACTTAGCACTTTCAAAGGAATGATGCCTTCATTTTCAAAGCTATAGATAGATAGTTTATTTGATTCAACAGATGCAAAATTATTCAAATCAGGTCTGCCATTTCTTCGAGATTGCATAAAATGTGTCTCTTTTATTCAATGAGTTTGCGTCCAAATTAATGAAATAGGCCTCCCTAATTTTTCTTCTCGTCTCGTGTCGCTCACTGCACATCACTTGCAGATTGTTCGGTATGCATAAGTGGCTCATAGTGGCTTTGTGCTGCGCAAAGATGGAAAAGTGGGAGGGATCTGTGAGCGCTTTATTGTATGCATATTTATGTTGTAGCAACCTTGTGTGGACAGAAGCTTTGGTTTTGAAGGGTCACATTTATATACATTTAGTGTACGTTCATTCATGCATTCACTGAAACAATAAAAATAATAAGAAGAATAACTGATCACCATATTTTTAAAATAAAATAAATAGTGCAATATCTGACTTAAATATGTTCACTGTGGTATTCTTTTTTTTCCCAATAACTTTTTTCTCTTCTAGATCAAGAAATTACAATCTGTAATTATTTTAATGTATTTAAATCAATATTAAGTTTGTTTTAAAATCTAATAAAAGTTTTATCATTACATTCAGCAAATATTTTACTTGCCAAATATTGTGCATCAAATTCAGAAAGGATAATAAAGGAAGAATAAAATGTGAATTCAACATAAACTGAAAAAAATTGCTGCTCCAAGATGGAAAAATGGTTACTGGCATATTGTAAAATTTAGTTACAAATTTCATTTTTTAAGTATAATCATGTATGGCATTCTCAGAAGAAAAAATAATGGCTGAATTTTGTACAGTTTGTAAAATTTTAATGTTTTTTATTTATTTATATTTTTGTTTGTTTACATTTTTCTTTGGATAACATCTAACTGAAGACATGCAGTTAAATAAAGTGTTGTTAAAAGTTCAATTGTATATATATAATAATAATATTATTTGAAGTGATGTCGCTAGCATTTATAAGCTCTGGGGAAAAACTTAAATATAGGCCTTCATTGGATGGATTATGGAGTCCCTTCAAAAATAAAGTAACAAAATGTTGCAGAAAAAAATTGACAAAAAAAATTCATTTACACTTCCAAAATATAACCTTATAAAATCAAAAGAATTTGCTTTGGAAATATTAATAAAAATGATATTCCAATACAATGTATTTTATAATCAATGTTTTTACAAAATCAATAATTATATTTTCAAAATTAAGATTTTCATCAAATTCATTTTAACTAATTTTAATTTGGAAAAGTTGTTGATGTTTTTTTTTTTTTTGCTAAATCTGTAAAAATAATAAATGTTAATAAAATACTTAAAAGTAATCTGTAAGTTTGGAAAATAATCACAGATTTTATATATAACATTTAAATATAATTGCTGCAACATACATCACAAAATATTTATATTACAATAATCACCACCTCTTAATATGATATTCAGGTTTATATAGTGTTTTTTAAAGTTTTATAGAGAAATTTAAAAATAGAATAGTGATAATTTGTAGAAGACTTTTCAATTATTACTGTGTTTATATATATATTGTAACAGTAATAAGAACAATTTTCTGCATTTTTTATGCAACTACACATGGCAACTGTTCATATAAATAGAAAGAATATGTATATACTAGAGGAGTAATAAAACAACCAATAAATCAAAATTATTTATTTATACTAACTTAGAAATATCTCTAATTTACTAGCATCATGTAAATCTGAACATTTGCCCATCTTATATCTATATTAAAACCTACTGTCCTAGTTACATTAACTAATTGTGGCAAACATACCAGAAATAAATTCTGAGACAGAATGTTTATTATTACTTAAACAATTGTAAATAGAGTACATGATGAAATTATGATGTAACTCATTAAAAAACCTGGTATTCATAAATATGTGTCATGTTCAAAATACATGTTGAGATGAATGAAAACAAGAACCATCAAATAAATGATAACAATATAACTTTATTATAAAGATGCATGAATAAATTAACACAAAACTGTTTAATAATTGACAAAAAAACAAAAATAAATAACAACAAAAAAAAAAAAAAACATAAATATCTGATATCGACACTAATAAAAAAAATTTATTAGATTCTTACGAATTTATTTTTATTGAACTTGGAGATTTCTCCTATACTTTCAAATAAATAAATAAAAATAGATAACTAAATTTATATCTCCAAGATCAAATTCATTTTAATGTATAAGACAATCACACTACTTTTAGTTATAATTACTTCAATTATACTATCTAATTACTCAATATGAATATTTTATTTCTTATGTGTAATCTCCTGATTAAAATAGTATTACATTTTGAATTTGGGAAGAAGTAATAGAAGAATATTTCCAAAGTATTTCCCCAAAATATCTATTAAAATATTTTTATCTTCATGCCATAGAGTATTTTTTTATACTCATTTTTTCAGTTAATATTTTAAAATAAATACAGATGTGCTAATTTATAATTTATTTGATTAGAATATTGTATGTGTAAAATAGAAATTCCACAAAATTATAAATAAATTAAATAATATATATGCTTAATGCATTCTTTAATAATCACATTATAAAAGTGTGGGTTGTATTCGATCCAAAGATCTATGTGCAGTACTCTCAGATTCAAAGCTCTTCACTGAAAGTACTAGATAAGGATTGTGATGCACAAACCTTCTAGAATTCACTAATTACTATGGGATGGCACTACTATATGGAGAATTGGTACTCTTTTAACAGTGTGTGTAAAAATAAGAAATGGTGATCATGTGATGTTTTAGTGGTTTAATATAAAACAATAGTGCATATTTATCCTTAAAAAAAATTTCTGTCTATCCAATTTCATGAAGCCTGTATGTTTCAGTTATTACATAGAGGAGATGTCTGCCCATCCCTTGTATATGTATTAAATGGATTATGTCATGTACATGAGGGATCAGATTGACCTTAGGTCAACATGGGTGTGACAAAAATCTTGGCCTCAGGGTGGCCTTTGAACATTCCATCATCAGATTTTCAAGTGGATGGATGGTTGAAGAGTTGGAGTGTGGAGTAGATTGAAGCCTGTCCATTAAAGTATGAGGACTGGCTATCAATATATATCTGAGCGCTTATAGCATATATGTGTAGAGATGGTAATCTGGACCAACTGATGATTGCTGGTTTAGCATGAAATACGAATATTGGTGATTATTTATCTTTTCAACATATATGTGTTCAAGTGTATCAGTGTTACAAGATAGTGTGGAGAGTGGTGTGTTGTGTGAAAGTCTGTGCTCCTATACCCTATATATTTCATGAATTATTATAGGTTTTAATTAATAATGCTTTATTTCATGGCTCTATTTTTCTATGTGTACATTTATCAAAGTACATTGAATTACCTTAAAAAACATTTATTGATGTGTTATTCTTAAGCTTATTCATAATCATTTTAATAAATACAAATGATATAAATATAATGTGATTGAAAAAAATACATAATAAGCTTATATAAATATCAGTAAATGCATAATCAGTTTAATTGAAAAACTTAAGATTACTTTTTTTTTAATTGAAATTAAGATGAAATGCAACATACAACAAAATATAATTTAGCTAATTTACGATTGTATTTCGTAATAAAAAAAATATCATTATCTGCATTATATTATTTTCCTTATGACTTTTTTTCCTATCCAGCTTCTTTATTGAAGCTCTTTTGATACATGAATGACATTTTATACAATTTTCTATAAAATGGCATGGTTCTTGCTTTAGTTAAGATCTTATGATATTTTGCATATTCTCAATAGTTGACTAAATAGTATATTTAGGAGGTGATATAAGTTTGAATTTTAATTAAAACTTCCTAGGTCTACAAGTTGCGGGCTAATGAGAAGGAAGATAAACTATTCACTCTTTCCCTTTTTCAACAATCCAGTCTGTTCAGTAAGGCTCAAAATAAACAAAAACATTATATTTTCTCATAAACATTTAGAAGAACAAAACTTTGTTGAGCTGTCTTCCATCAAGGTTATTGTTGTTCTAGAATTTCTGTTATAAAAATTAATCATCATGAATAAAAGAATAAATACATTCTATAGGTCAATATTTTATTTACAGTTTATTATCTTCATTCATTCCACAATCAGTTTTACCAGCCATAGTTGAAATAAAAATCATGCTTTGTTATT
Organism: Epiperipatus broadwayi; assembly: GCA_028023455.1. NCBI lineage: Eukaryota > Metazoa > Onychophora > Udeonychophora > Euonychophora > Peripatidae > Epiperipatus > Epiperipatus broadwayi. The sequence goes on along the minus strand of JAQFVV010000680.1, from coordinate 145,149 downwards.
TTTAAAACTAATATTTTTTTTATATTTGTCAAGATTTACAAGTAAATCCACCAAAGAACATTAACTGAATAATAGTCTCATTAGTATTTTGTTTTTGATTATTTTTTTATAATTATTTTCTCATCCAATAAGTTATTGAAGATTCAGAATATCTGGAACATGAGACTTAATCTCATAATCATACATATTCATTTTTTCTTATTCTAATTCTTTTATATTACAATGGGATGTCTTTTTTTTTTTATAATTTCATAAGCAATTTCTTTTGATTTTGTAAAATCATAAAAAAAATATATTAATAATTAAAAGAGAAATAATCAGATTAAGATCTGCTTTAGCATTTTTAATAATTTGAATCTCTGTTAATTGCAAGAAACAATGCATACTAAATAAATTTCCGTGGACAAAAAAAAATTCTAATTCTTATCTTTTTCAGCTAAAGCAGGTATTTTCTCTTTATTGGTGCATCTTCTGTTTTTATTTCATTTTTTAGCTAATTAATTTAATAGCATACTACAATATCTAATAAAAATTTTAAGTTCAAGTGTATTATATATTACATAAGATATTCTATCTCTGAATAGATCAAAAAATATAAGATAATAAGAGAACATTTTGAAAAATGTCAGTGCCATTCTCTGAAGTCAGACCCCACATCTCAACAACAAATTTTACTTTTGGATTTTCTTCCAAAATTCTAACTCGCACCCCCACCCTCCACTATATTAGAAGCATTGTAAAAAGTTTATCCTTTACAATTTTTCAAATTAATGCTTTGAATTGAAAGCTGGTTTTTAAAATTCTTCACTTAAGTCAAAATCTATATTTTTTTATATCAGCTGTAAAACCAGTATAATATTTATTCATTTTAATTTCTTTATTTTCTACCTATATAACTGCTATCTCTAATCCAATCAAGTTGAACTGAGTAATATTTTCTTTTTATATATGTATAATTACTTATTTTATTAACTATTAAATTAATAATTTTATTTTGAACTTTCTACTTTAAATAATGATCTGATGTTTGTTTTTTTTAATTTTTATCTTTCTTACAAGTTCAGATATTCTGGAATTATCGTTTTTCTAACTTAGAAATTTCCCATTGTTTCAGTGTTATTTCTATAATGGAATGTATCATTAGGTTTGGCTAAATATTGAATATATAAAAATATTCTAATGATTAAATTACACTAATGGTATATATTGTTTATGTGTTGTCGTTGTGGAATGTTATCAACTATAATCTGGATATTGATTATGTGATTTGTTTATGAATTCTTTTAACCAAGAATTTAAATGATAAATAATTGATAACTGAAACTTTTAACAAAAACTAATTATTATTTTTTTCTTTTCAGAATTTAATTATGCATTGAAAATCTATTAATGTCCAGATGTTGTCTATGCAATAAAGTTGAATTGCCTAATATTTACTTTTTTCTAATTTCATTTATAGTTATTTATATTACTTTATTACTCATTAAATTAATAATTCTATTTAAATTCTTCATCCTAAATAATGGTCAGGTATTGTCATTTTTTTTAAAAAAAATTATCCTTTTTACATATTCAGACATTTTATAATCTAATTTCTAAATAATTTCTAATAAGCATAGAAATGTTCTTTTGTTTCTGCTATTAAATGCTTCATTATGCTTGCCTAAATATTTATTGAACATGTAAAGATAGTCTTGAGGTTATATAAATAAATATTTATATATTTCTGTATAATAATTATTTAATTGTTATAGAAATGATCAGTAATATTATTCACATGGCACAGTAAATAGATACATTTTGACTAAATTAATATATAACATTCAAAATGTGCAGCCCAGCAAAGTTAATCTTAAGAACTAGGAAATGACTATCCAACTTGTATGCATGTGTGCAACATATATAAAACATTACCACAAACAATATAAAGCCAAACATCATTATCTATAGCTCTAGGACAATCTTCACCTGGCTACCACACTTAATGTTAACATCCCTCTTTTTCTTATATCCCGCTAGGGCAGGAAAATACAAAAAACTAAACTATATAAAACTATAAATACATTGAATTATGGAAAATAATATGCAAAGATAATAAGTATAATACAACTTTATTAATATGTCAACAATAAAAGAAAAACCAAAATTAGAAACATATTTCACACATATATGGTAGAGTGATGGATGATCCACATTATGAAAGTATAGTGTATAAAGATAACTCACTTGGGGTTTGAACCCAGTACAATTATTTAAATGGTGTCAGATTAATAAATTGAAGATTGACATTAATTTAGATTTCAATATAAATTATTGCTGACCCTGTTAGACAAATTTAACTGAACTAATTTCATAAAATTATGAGGGAGGCTCAGAAATATCACTATAATCATTATCTCAGTCTACATAGCATTTCTGTCTATTTTATGATTACCAACATGTTTATATAAACATTAATTTAACATTATGTGGTGCTCCATGTGTGAAACATGGATTCCAATGATCTCTGGATGAATAATGTGGTTCTATCTAGGAATATTTTAATATGTAAATGATTTAAATGCACAGTACAACCAAATCAGGACTTGATATATAAATCACTTCCATAAATAAACTGAATTGCAGAATGATCCAAAGATTCTGACATTTTCATGGTGTGAATATGTCTAATCATTCGGCAAGAAAGAGATTTCAAATATACTAATAAAATATATAAATAATTCATTGATATATTAGGCTGTGAAAGAGTACCCAGTTAATTAACATCAAAACAAAGAAAGTACATCAGGCCTTGCATAGACATACAATAAGAAAAAGATACTTCAGGTATATCACTATAAACATACAGCAGGAAATATTTGACTGCTTAAATAATTAATACTGGAAGATAAGTACAGCTTAGCAAAAAAATATTAATAAAAATACCTTATTAAATCTTAAGTAATTGACCTGGAATTTAAAAATTTGCAGATCTCAGACATGAAACATATTTTCCCATGACACACAAGCAATTGCATACCATATACAAATGTGAGCTTAACACACATTGTGAGAAATCCCCCCCTCAACTATAATATATAATCAACAATAATTAAAATAACCCATCTAGATAGACCTTAGGTCCATCCAAGGGTTATTAATATAAATATATGAACTCTTTCCAATGTTGTAGATTTGCAATTTGATATATGTAGCCAGAAAATAATTTACAAAATTTAAACTAGTCAGTTTTTGCTAGGTTGATTGAACATACTCTTTAAACTTAAAATCCTATCATTGTTACTTTAAAAATTTTTATTTAAATAAATTGAATATATGCACTATAATGGCTTTTTCTAAAATTTACCCTTGCATTAATTTTGTCCATATTTTACTAACTGAATCTAAAATTTATCCCTAACTACTTAACATGACAAATTAATAATATAATAAAAATAATAAAACTACTCACATGCAAATTAAAATACAAGTACATCCATATCCTGCTTAGCACATGGCCATTATGTGAAGATTCACAATAGCCAATTATCATCAATTTGTATCCATTGTTTTGATATACAATCAATTATTCATTATAACAATCTTTAAAAAAAATTTAAAATGATTTTGGTGGCCATTTTTTAAGACTGATGATGTCATAGGATATTATTAATGCCATATCATCCAAAAGCAAAATAGTGACTTTCATGAGGAAATTCTACAATACAGAGTTTACTCATAATACACACTATAATAGACAATATTGGTGCTGTATACAATATTTTGATTATAAACTTAAAATAAGATTAATGAATTTACAGACAATATTTAATTTTCATCCAGCATTCTTGCAAGCCAATCAGTATTTCACAAATGACACATCCAAAGTAAAAATTTTCATCATTAATGATTACAAACAAAAAAAAGGTGTTTCATTCAATATAATAAATAATTAAAATCATATTTTAATGATGTACAACAACCAAATATATTAATACAGTAATAAATTTGAAAATGTGTATATTAGTTTAGATCAAAATTTTTATTAATAGTATTTTGCTTGCAGCAAAAATTACAATCAACATCTTGCAATTTAATTATCATAATTGTTATTTTGAAGAAAAAAAGATTTCATAAAAATAACTTTGTATGATCAAAAACTGCTAAATCTAAATTAAAAGTAGCACTTAATCTACTTGCTTGATTTTAAAATATCTCATTATTCAGAATTGTGAATGTTATCACAACTGTACTGCTAATGTATTCTCAGTTTAAAAAAATGTAAGCAAAATTGCATACATTATCCATTTAATAATAGATTTTTTATGATAAAAATGCAATACAAATAAACTGAAAAAGATTTATATCTTTAATTTTTCTTCAAACAGTTTATATCCCTGACTTTACTTGTACTAATCTAAAAAAAATTAAATCATTTCCAAAAAAATAGCTACTGCACTTTATAAAAAGTAACATCTCATGTCCAAAAAAAATGTCACAGTTAGAGTATTTGTATATAAAGAGCTATTTGTTTATAAAGTGATATTTGTTTAGATTTGCATAGAATTAAACCACCAAACATCACGTGATCACCATTTCTTATGCTTGCTCATAACTGTTATTAAAACAGGCACATAATGATTTATTACACAGATATATAATTATTTACACAGTATGTAATAAAAATAAAAGCCTTAAATATTGATTACAATATTCAAGCACAAAATGCATTAAATACTTTTTTTTCTTTTTTTAATATGTCAGAATATTTTTTTGATGTTAAGTGCAATTAAGTTTTGATAATGTATTGCATGCTACTTTTGCTATTCTAATGATAAATATCAAATCTTTACAATAAATTAAAGAAGTTGTTATTGAACATTTTTTAAAAAATTCTAAATAATTTCATGTAAGTAATATAATATAGTAGTACAAATTTAAAAAAAAATAAAACTTCAGTATGATTTTTTCTCACACAATGAGAACCAGTTGTGCAGAAGAAAAACAATTTTAACGGCTAGTTTACTTTCACTTTCTTATCCATTTTGCTGTCCTTTTGGACAATTAAAAGATGCTTTTATTTCTAGAAATTATGTTTAAATGTGTAAAGCTACATATATTTTCAATCAAAATCATGGCAGCAACTATGATCATAAAAAAATAAAAAAAATCTCTGAGCTTGGAAACTGAAATGGATAGTTTACATTAAGTGGAATAAGGAGAAGAAAATCATAATACCTATTTTATGAGTGTACTGACATTTATCATCAACGCTATTTTAAAAAACAAAGCCAAAATAGAATAAAGTGCTCAACCCATCTAAGTGCATCAAAACTTTCCAAAATCATGACATCCCATATGAAAAAAAAAATCCAAGAAGTATGTTAATCATTCGTTATAAACTATTTTCCAGAGATCCTCAGCCATTAACATGTAGTGCACTCCTCCAAAAAAAACACAAGATCAAACGATTTAGAACATAATGGAGGAAACTTAGAATGAGCAAATGATGACTCAGAAAGCAGAATAATTATGATTGATGAATGGATCTCCAGAAAGAACAACCTTCAGCTAATTTTTTTGCATAGACTTTTAAATTGCATTATCATACATACATACATATTTTAAGTGCATATTTGCATAATTCACACTGCACAATTTATACACGCATATAATGTACATTGATTTTTTGAATTACTATATATACTAGGTTAAGTTCACTGCTCACAGCTTATAGTGTAATTTTTAGCTAGAGTAACCAGCCAAATATTTTCCCATAGGAAACTATTATAACTTCTTTATACATAATTCTTGCTTAATGATGCGGTTTGGAGAACCTATTTCCTTTACTAAGTGGAATAAAGATATAGTGTAGTGAGGTAAGTGACAACATTTAAGCAGTTTATAATTTCCTGAATACAATCTTGATAAATTAACAGCTGCCAGGTTTACTATTATATAAAAAATTACAGTTGCACAAATGTAACCCTATTGCTCAATAATAATAAAAAATTGCAAGCATAATATAAAATAAAATTAAAGAAATATATGCAATTATATGAAATTCAGGCATAAAATCAATACAAACAAAATATATAAGTTAGAACATTTTTCCCATGGCAAAAATCTATGCTGACAGTCCAAAAATGAACAATCACTTACATGTAGAAATCCGAGTTTCATATATAGCTATGTTAATAATCAGAACATATAAATTCTCTAGAGATTATATTTTTATTTCAGAATTGTTTTAAATTATGGTATCTGGAAAGCATTTTTAATTCAATCATTAGAATATTTTTGAAATACATTATGTCTGCTATTGAGCAGTTTCTTAATTTAGGAAATATTTGTTGTCTATCTAGTAATTTAGTTAAAACTTACATTATCCAGAAATATTTATTATGCACTGTATTTATTCAGGGCTCTGCTTAGGCAGGTACTTCTTAAAATAGTATGTAAATGATTGGTTTCTTGCAATAACAATGTGAACGTATATGTTGAAGCACCACTTGCATACATCTGAGAATGCCATCTAGAGAAATCGGTCGTTTATATCACTATTCTAAACATAGCCCTTTCTGGATTTCCTTGGATAGCTTCTAGCAGTAACTGATTTAAAAGACCCTTAAACATGTTTTTGCTAGATTTTTATATTATCTAAACAAAAAGTTTCCAGAAGATTCATTAATTAAAAGTTTTTTGAGGAAATTAATTACATTTTTGCTGAAAATGACATTTAATCTGGTTATCTAAATCTTTACTAAATTTCTTATTTTTACTAAAATGTCTTATTACTCCCCCCCCCACTCACACAACTGTTGTTTACTTATTATTTCAATAATTATGCCTGAGTAGTTTTGTAGATGTTTTTACCAAATTAAAACTTTTATTGTACAAAATTAACACTAAAAAAATACTCAACTAATAAAGTTAAAAGTTTTTAGTCTAAAATGAAAGAAAAGAGAATATTTTTATTTTAATAAAATGGATATAAATATTTTAGTCTAAGTTTTAATAAATATATATATTCATTACTTAAATAATGTAAACTAAATATGATTAAATCTAAATCAAAAATGAATCCAATTTGTTATGCTTAAATCAATTTATGTGGTTTCATTCATGCCCACATACCATAAAAAGTTTTAGTTAAATCAATTATTTAAAAATGAAGCAATTATATGTAAATAGATATATTCAGATTCAATAGATATATTAATTATTTTGCATTATTATAAAAAGATTAAAAATTAGAAAAAAAAAGTATTGTAAAAAAATGATATTAAGAACAATTCACATTTGAACCTTTTAATAAAAAAAATTGAATGGTTTGTTAGATGAGAGCTCACAAGAAATTTGATCAAGGGAAGAGACAATGTTGAATCATAATCTATGGAAACTGTCAAAAAGAGATACATTATTTATTATCATTCTTTATTTTATTAATATATGTCTAAGTTATTAGTAAATTTAATCAAAAGGCTATTTCTGCTTTATCTGCTTAAAAACGGTTGCCTAAAATTCTTCAGGCCTTTTGAGTTGATATTCTTATTTAATATTTTTTTTATATAATCTTAGTTTTTTAATAATGAATATTTGAGTTCAATACTAAGCTTCTTCAACAGTTTTATTTTCCAAGACTTAAGAGTAGTGCTAACCATCACTTAAATGTATTTGAAAAGTTTAAATAAAATGAGAATTATTCTAAAAATATTCAACAAATAATATTAGGTTATGGGAATAAAATTTAATTACAACTAAAATATGATCATCACAAACTTTCAGACAAACAGTATTAATGTGTTGTTGTTTTTTTATTACTAAACTGACATGAATATTTCAGTAACAAATGAACTAATGATTAATTATGACATGGTGTTAAATTCATTTGATAGAAGAAATGAATACTTCATATAGCTTATATGTTATAATTCCTTTATCAGCAAGTACCAAGAAACAGAATATTCTTTGTTATTAGGTTTTTCTGTCAAATTTTAAAAGAATTTAATAAAAACGTGTTTAAAAAATTTTAACAAAAAAGATTCTTTTGTTACATTGTTTTAAAATTTGTTTGAAAATAGTTGTCTAGCATTTTTCAGAACTTTTAATGTGACTTTTTATTTAATGAATTTTTAATAGCCTGAGATAAATGCTCCATTTTATGCACTTTAGAATGTTGAAAATGTGTTATAAATAAACTATTACTGAACTAAAATTTAAAATTATGATAATACTGAACTAAAATTTAAAATTATGATAATCTATATAGAAGTGAAAGTTTATTGTTTGTATTTAAAAACTCAACAAATATTACACCAGTCTTAATGAAACTTGCACAATTTTCTTTATTTTTTTCAGAGAATTACATAGACTATGGATTTTTGTTTTAAGCTCCTTAATTGTTTTTAAAACTTTAGTAATTTGCAATATAAAAATGCATCAAAATCATAACCATTTTCTAATGATGTCATAAAAATGCAAAAAGAGAGCAGCACTGATTAAAAAATTACAGGAAGTAGGAAGACATGCATTAGATGCAGAGATGTGGATAGCAAAGGAGGCAATTCAAGGAGAAATGGGATGGTCAAGTTTTTATATGAGAGATGCAAAAAGTAAAATGAAAATTTTTGGTAGGTTGCAGTTTATGGATAGTAAAAGAATAGCCAAAATAGTGTTTAATTGGGTTATGAGTAAAGGGCAGGTAACAAGATGGGTGAGAAAGGTAATGCGGTATGCAAAAGATTTGGATAAAGAATTTATATCAGTATACTTGTATAAAAGATGGGATGATTGTGTTAGGAGGATTGCTGAGTGTTATAGTGGTAAGAAATGGGATAAAAGAATAGAAGCATTAGTAAAAAAATAGGGAGTTGAAGCGATGGAGAACTAGTGTGGAGGGTAAGAAGAGTTTAAATATATATAGAAGTAAACGGAATATTGGATGCGAGTTAATTTATGATAATAGTAAGGAAGTAGTTTGTTGTTTAAGGTAGTTTGTTGTTTAAGGCTCGAATGGGATCTTTAGCAACAAGAGAATATACATGTAAATGGAAAACTATGGGTGATTTAGTATGCAAATTGTGTAAGGAAGGTATAGAAAATATTAGGCATCTGTTGATTGAATGTAAATGCTTCAAAGCAGAAAGGGTACAGATAATGAAGTTATGGGAGAATAGGTATGAACAAAGTGACTATACAGAAAGTGAGTTATTAGTTTTTATGCTGGGTTTGCTAAAAGATAAGGGGGATTTAGATATAAAGGCCATAGAGTTGACAAAGATTATGTTGTGGAAATGGGATGGAGCAGAATATGGGAAGACTTAGAATGGGGAATGGAAAATAAAGTGGCTAACAGGTTTATCTGGGCATAATTGCTGAGATATTCTTGACTTCGTTTAAGGAGAAACCAAATACATCACATCAGGAATTCAAAAATATTGTGGCCTGTGAATTGAAATGCAGTCTGCATACTAGAGAAAAGAAGATAATTACAGTTTTTGGTAATCCAAGGGTAAAATTTTATTTTGTAAATAAGTTTTAAATTAATTAAATTTTCTTTGGACTACATTTAATTTCTTAAATGCAAGTTGGAGTGCGAAAAAATACCAGTATGTTAAAATTTCATAGCCACTTTAAAAATTAGTTTATCTCATGAGAAATATATTTAAATTGAAGTCCTAAAAGTTGATCAAATTCAATAGTAGAATTATAATTTTTGGTAAAGCAAAGTAGTATAAGTGATAGTAAAAAGTTATATTTTTTATGATATTGCTATTGATAACTCGTGTATCAATATATAAATGCATAAAAATCTTAATCATTTTCATGCATATATGGGAACAGCTACATATTGCATCAATCTTGCATTTATCTTTATTCTTTTTATGGTAATTAATTGTTTTAAAAATTTTGATAATTTATAATATAAAAATATGTTACAGTAGTAATTTTTAATATTTGAAATACAAGCATAATTTATATCCCTGGAGTTTAAATGCAATTCTAGGGAATACCCTACAATTACATAGTAATTTTTATAAAAGCATGCCATGGTGTAGCAAGAGAAAACTAAATAGTAAAAATTGTCATTTATGATCAGTTATGCTACTGAATTGGTTAAAGTTTTAGCATTTCAGTTTAAATATATTTCTTACGTGATAACATTCAGGTATGGTACAAACAAAATTTAATTCATTTAACTATTTCATAAAGAATGTTAAACTTTAAACTATTCAAATTAAAACCATTTTATTTGACATTCAACATAGTTAATAAAAGGCTATTACAATAGTCATTTTCAACTAATGTTGATAACTCATATTATTATTTCATGTGAATATTATTTAAATATATTTTAATTATCAACTACATTATATTGTTTTTAAGATTTGCGGTCAACAATCAGGATAAATACTAGAATTCTAAAATAAAAAAATTCAGGAATATTAATCCATTATCACTTATCCATTATCTATTATATTTATATATAAATTTGAAAATTTGTTTATAACTTAATAATTCAATAAATATTACACCAATCTTGATAAACTTTGCATGTTTTCTTTCTCTTTTTAAGAATGATTTTTACTTTATGGTATTTTATTATTTAAAAGTTTTTTGGTAATTTTCTATTAACATGAGTGAAGCCATAGCAACAGCTAGTTAATATATAGAAAAACCAAACATCAACATCAATATTTGCAAGCATCCCAATTCTCTGCAGGGTGAAAATCTTTCCAAATTTAATTCGATTTCTCTGATTATAACTTCTCTTCTGAACATCACTCCTCTTTATCTCATTCAAACATTTCACATGTGGTCTCTTTTTATGACTACAATCTCTTAGGACCTAGTTAAGATTTCCACTATTCATTTACTCATCTTTTTTAGAAACTTATCTAGTCCAGTTTTATTTCAACTTGTTCATTTTTTCAATGATATCTATTTATTTTTCCACCTATGTATATCACTGTTGATTCCCAGCACATATCTCTTCACACTTCCATGATTTTCTTTTTTAATTTTTATTTTAGGGTACTTAATTCATTAAAACAATTTTGGTAATTTTCTATTGTAACGATATATAAATATGCCGTTACATTAATTTAAAATAAAATCTTAAAGTTCGCAAATAAAAATAAAATCTATTAAAAAAAAAAAAAACTAAACGCTAAAATTAAAATGTTTGTTAAACGTATATATTCGCACAGATTCAAAACTTTAAAAATATTTTTTTAAAAAACAAATAAATAAGTATTTGAACGTACTTTTTTATAAAAAAAGTACAAGATTTAAAGATAAAATATTTTTGTAGATGGAAATGATTGTTTATTAATTATCCAAAAGCTGTGTAATTAAAAAGTCAGATCAAAAATAGATAAAAGAATAAAGAGATTTTAGCTTGACCAATGGAAGCAAATAAAGGCCAGGACTATAACGAAAAAATGGAACAGTGACATCTTTGTTCATGGAATCCATAGGAGGACTATAAAAAGAAAAATATTGAGTTCCAGAGAGTTCCAACTTGATTTGGTGAGACGAACGATGGGACGCACATATCGTTCTCTCTCACTTATTTTTAAAAATGAACTGACTGTGATACCAAAATGAACCAGCTAATGCTACCTCCAGAACATCTGACCGGGTTTTCAAATAAAGACTCCATGGAAATTTACATCAAGAGCAGTGATTCTTCTACTGTAAGCTATTGACATGAACTCTAAAATTTAAAAATAATTAAGAACTTTCGTTCAAGCTTATGAACTTCTATCTGACTTTTAAGTTTAAAATCAATTGATAATGTTTAATTTTATGTTTTGCTTTTGATAAAAATCATTTCCATTTTTTTTTCTTATTATATAAATTATTTAAATGCATGAAATTTAAGTTGGGTATAGACGTTGCATGGATTCGTTAGCGGTTAATTGTGTTGCTGTTTCATATTCGATTGGAATATATAGGTCACTGGTGTCATTGCGGCATCTTATGATGAATGCTACTGGGCTTCTTGAATTCCTTCTGCAATTGACGTTATCGATGATTTTGTATTTTGATCGGTTATGTTTATTTGGAATGTTTTTAACAGTGGAATCTATGTAGCCGATCTATACTCAACATTATAAAACAAATTTTATAAAATTCATCTGTGCGAACATATCTAAATGTTAAATTTAAGTCGGGCGTGAATGGCTATATAAATTTGTAAAGTTATATATATATTTTAAGGGAGGGTAATCTTAGGTTATTCGTTTCGTAATTGAATTAGCTCCATGGATTGGATATATTTGTGTAATTAGTAGATGTAGTATGAGATCCGCTATGGGCAGGATTGCATATATACGCCACACACCTTCTACTTGCCTATGGATGGAATTGTAAGTTGGCAAAGGACCGCAGTCCATTCCTATGGAGTTTTTTGTTTATGGTTCTACTCGCCAACAGATGTAGCATTCCTGTTGGTGGAAAGACAATGTCTTCTCTAACTCTACTTACTGTTCAGATGTACATTCCTGACAGTATAGTATTTTGTGTTGTCGTATTTTCATGCTACATTGAATACATAAATGTATCAGATGGATTGATGCCGGTTTGACTGCAAACTTTTGGCCTAAGGTTAAATAAGAGAAAGAATATTTTCTTTTCAAATGCAGATCTATGTAGTCTATTCATACTCGACCCACTAAATAAATATTAAACTCATTATTGCAATCTATTTAAATGTAAAATTAAAGATTAATATAAAAATCTAAAATGTTAAACTTATTCCTCAAATTAGAATGATTTTATATTGTGCGTAAATAAATATTTTTATGTGTTAATTTCTGGCAGTGGCTTTTATTATTTTATATATACAAATTAAACAAGTTATTTCTTATCTCTGCATCTCCAATGAGCTAGTGACTTGGGCTAACGATCTGAATATTTAAATAAAGTGGAATCTTAACAGCGTGTATCTGCCTACTTTATAAATTTTTCTAGGTTCAAATGCCTAGATGGAACCCTGGTAGTGCAGATTGCGGTTAGATTCGATCTTCACTTTTGTTTGGATCGTTATACTATTAACGTGAGTGAAGCTCTGGAGACAACTAGCTAATATATATAAATCCAAACATCAACATCATTATATGCAAACATCATAATTCTCTGTAGGGTCAAAATTTAATTACGTTTCTTTGATTCATAACTTATCTTCTCAGCATCATTCCTCCTTATCTCATTCTAACATTTCACATTTGAACTCTTTCTAGGGTTTTACAATCTCTTGGAATGTATTAAGATTTCTGCTATTCATTTACTATCATCTCTTTTAGTAACATGTCCAGTTCAGTTTTATTTCAGTCTCTTAATTTTTTCAGTGATATCAATTGCATCTATTTATTTTTTCACCCATGTATTTCACTTTGATCCCTGGCTGTTATTCTTAGCACATATCTCTCCATACCTCATTATAATGGCTGAAAATTATGCATCGCTCTTCTATGAAGTATATGGCAGGTAAAATATATTTAGTCAAAATGTTCCTTTTCAAACACAAAGTATAATTTCTTTTAATATTAAGTTCTTTTTATGAAAAGCACTACATCCAAGTTTAATTCTATGGTCAATTTCATCCATTGTATTTTAAAATGAATTAACAATCTGGCCAAGATATTTATACTTGTTAATTTCTAGTTTATTGCTATCAATCTTTATTTTCTTTTGTAAAATGTCATGAAAATTAATTTTTTTAGCACTTATCTTTCTTGCAACATTTCCTGTTAAATAAGTGCTTCTAAATCCATGTATTAAAGCATTCAATTTCAGTAATTAGCTAGATGGACGAGGGGTGCAAATAGTTTGAATAGTATTACAAAAAAAATAATAACAATATTGATTAAAATAATAGTTAGAATAATAAATTCAATCATAAAATAGCACAGACATTTATACTGATAATAACAAAATTATTAAAATGGTAAAGATAAGAATCAGCCATAAGTCCTTGTAAGGGTAGTTTACAATCCTATCGAGACCAGCCTTTATTTATCCACACCAGTAAATCAAATCCATTCAAAACATACATTTAACTAACAGGTGGTTGAATGTGCACTATCATTTTTTCTGTAAACATATATATATATACACGACAAATGTTTGCTTTATTAAGTACCAAATTAAACAAATGTCACAATGAATTAAAATAAAAACCCAGTTCAAAAAAATCCTTCCTATATATATATACCAACAATGAGTTAATTATCAATGTGTTGTATGTCATAAATAAAGACTTAGACTTAGTAAACATACTAATGTCAAGCCAATCTCTAGGCAAACAAGTGTGGAAAATAAAAGTAGAATTCTGTTACGTAATTTAATTTTTTAACTACAACCAATATAATATGCGCAACAATAGATAGACACGACAATGGAAATAGAAATGCTAGCATACCAAACACTGGAAAATAAGCATGGTATAAAAGCAAACCCAGTTCATTTCTGTTGTCTTTTATTATTTTTCAAATGATGCAATAACTATATGGCCAACATCTTAAGATCAAATGTTTGAATACAAGAAAAGATGGATGACTTGTTCAAATATTCCATATTATCCGTATAATTTTCACAGTGCAAAACTATAAGAAAGTACAACAAACATTTAAATAGAGAAAGTTTGATAAATTCATGTGATTTAACAAAAGAACTGAACTGATTTTAAGTTGATATTTAAAAATAAAACCTGTGCTATTATTCAAATTAGGAGAAAAAGAAATATACCATCACCAGCATTTATATAAATGATGAAATAATTTTTTCTCATATAAGCCATTAACCTTTTGAGCACTCATTATTTTATTGGCCGAGTGAGATAAAAGTCTAAACTTTTAATTGGTAAATTCACAAACTCAACAGTCAACTCAATGGTCAAACGGTCAAAATATATTCATCTTTTAATATTATATTCACTTTAGTTTCGTTTGTAAAAAGTATATTAATAATTTGACAGGTTATGAAAGTGAACGAAAGTTTTTTCAAAAATAAATTTTTATTTATAATTATAAAAATATTCAATAGTGGCAAATCTAAAACGAATGTTAGTAACCAACTAAAAAGTGTTGCTGATGTCAGTGATTTCTTTCTCAGTTTTATGTTCCTGAAAAGTTAAATAATTTTTATTAAAATCTTATATATTTTTCTATAATAATATTATTTTTAGCATATTTTATCAAAATAATTTATAATATGTCAAAAAATACTTTTAAAATGGTCTAAAACATTCCTTAATCACTTTCAAAATGAAACAAAAGAAATCGTAACAGTGGAAGTTATTGACAAGTCAATTTCTTTGTCCTCAATAGTTGAGAGCCAATCAATGCTTAGAATGGACTGCCTCCTCCCTTTGTTAGACCTTCGATGTAAGTTTTATTGATTTTTTACTTGTAAAATAATTCAAGAGAGGGCAGTATCTTACGGAACTTTTTATAACATTTCAAATGATGGTAAAATCTTTATCGTAGCATTAAAAATGACAGAACTCAAATGGCTTGAAGCAGCTTCGAGTCATCTTGTAAAACTCCATTGAAATATTAAATGCCAAATAGCAAATTTTTTTATTAACTTTATCTACTTTGTAAAATAATTAGGGTCTTGTTATGTATCTCTACCATGGGTAGGGAGTGAACACATTTAATCATTGATATGATAGAAATATATCCTTGACACACATAATTATATCTTTTTATCATGTAAACCCTTCCATAGTGCAGCATTTTCTGACATTTTTCTTTGTCTCACACATCAATGTAAAATATATGATTAAATGATTATTACTTATCAGAAAATAATAAATTTGACTTCATTTGTAGGTGTTTTTGTTTACTACTGAAATAAATTTTAAATGTTCATATTTTGTTTCTATAAATATTTAAAAAAAATTAGATCGTAATCAAAACAAAAAGATTACACATCATCATTTCAGAAAGATTATTTTCAATTTTTCAAAATCCACAAAATCTTCCTTATTTCTTATTATTTTTTGGAAATGTAAACAAATATTTATTTATTTGGCTTATATCAATGAATTATGCTTTAAAAGTTTAAAATATTTATTGCAAAACTGTGATATTTTCATACTCATAAGTATAAGTAGATTGCTTACATAGAAGCTAAGCTTGTAAATTCAGGCCATATTCACGTTAGCTGCTAATATATTATATTTTTGAGGCCATATTCATGTTAGCTGCTAATATAACATTATATTTTTGAAAATAAAGTATTTCCAGTCAAAATAAGTTATTAATAATTTATATTTCTCAATATCTAATCAATATAGTGTAAATTATTATAAAAAAAAATATCTAAAACCGTAAGAAATTCACAAATAAACACGTTTTTGGTCATTGAAACTATTTTCTTTAAACACTGTCATAAAACACTGAACATTTTATGGCCTTGCCTTCTGACAATGGATCAACATGTCAGGGCAGGACTTATGTCTATTGTCAGCAAGCCTTTTTTGAATTTTCCGCTATCATAATTTTTTTAACTAAATTTGTATATAATAAAATTTACAAATATGCATTTTGACATATAATACTTATGGAAAAATTCACCAGGGGGTGAATTGCTAAAAGGACGAACATACTTGCGAAAAAATTAGGGGGATAAAGAGTTTTGAATTTTTGTTTTGTTATTTAATAAACATCGTTAACTTGATTTAAATTAAACTGGTCTCTAGTTTATCAAAATCATTTATACATTCATCAACTTATAACCAGATATACATATACACATTTCACTCTTATACAATGATACAATAATATATTTGGATGGATCTTTAAATCAATTGGAACCTGTGTAGAGGTGTGGCCATTGCTATCTAGTGTAAATTCCCCACTGAAGAGTCGAAGGCAGAATTCTCCCTGTGTTCGAATACTGAGGTATAATGGAACCCAAAAAAGGGTAAGGTATGAATGAACTAGCCCAAATTGTATGCAGATTTAATGTGTAAACTTAGAGCTAGCCCATTGGAGGTAGATTCGATCACAGGTACTTCATCGTGTCATTCACAGCATCCTACCAGAATATCCTAGGTCCGACCATAATGAGATGTACTCCCACTCTTCTGGTGAAAAACCTGGACTGTTACATTCTGATATCCAAACTTTAGGGGCACAAAATAGAAGTTTCTAAAGAGGTTCAGTCATTGGATTGGTAAATTTTAAAAAAAAATTTTTTTTTTTTGAATATACTTTTGCCAAATTTTTCCATGGTATACAACCCTGATAAATTTACCTGAGTAGCATAACAACCAATTGATATACCCAACCATAAAATGACGAGACTCATGAATTTAAACCATTTCCAAGCAACCACTCAAAAAAAAAAGGAAAATGTAAAACACTGAATATAAGTTAATTGATGAGAATGAAATGATAAACTGAGACCATAATTAATAATACAAATTAACATAGGTGAGTTAGGCGAATAAAAGAGCAGGCTAAAAAGGTAGGCATTAAAAACAACATATACAGAAACATAAAAATACAGAGAGAAATTAAATTTAAGCACTGAAAACCAAGGAGTAGCAGAAGGTCCTATGACATGCATCTATTTGTATCTATAAAGGAAGAAATAATTTTGTACTTAACTATTAAAAAAAAGTTTGATGATAACCAGAAGCAGAAAATATTTATTAAGTGAAATATGAAATGTTCTGAGGAAGCACAAAGTAGTATTGATAGTGAAGTAGAAGATGATACTATTAATCATGTGGGACTTCACCCTTTCAAATACCTGGAGGGTCCATAACCAAGATTGATCACCCTCTGGGCACATGTCGCAGATCAAGTGGTGTCTCAAACACAAAAAGCCCTTGATAATTAGATGGCTCAAGTACATGAAGTCGAAGTAGCACAGGCTATAAGAAATAAGATGTTCCTCGAACAAATGTTCCAAATGATCATGAGTGGTAGGAAAACAAAAATTGAACAGTGTGAAAGAAAAAATGAAAAAAATAAGCCAGAAGTTGGAAGAAAAATTGGACAGCAACCTGAGCAGCCTAAGTAGTGACATAAATAGTATGAAAGAAGAGATGGGCCATAACATGATCAGTATGGAGGAGAATTTAAAGGCAAATATGGATAATGTTAGGACAGACTTAAAAATAGAAATAAAAGGTATATAAACTAGGATGTTCACTGACATGAAAAAGTTGTCAATAAACCTAAGCAGTGTTCAATGGGACAACTCTGAAATAAAACAAGCACTGAGCGAGATGAGAAAGATGTGAAATGACAACAGTGATTTGAGGAATTCAGGTCTAGCATCGTTAGTCACTAAGTGTGATGAGGTGTACTGAAGTTAAGAGACTTTTAGGGATGAGATGTGTGCAGACCAAGAGAATCTGCAAGTCAAGGTCCAAAGGGAGTTCTGGGATAAAAACTCGAAGATGGACCAACTCTGCACATGAGAGAACATCAAGACAGAGATGCATAACAAAACCCTAGAGACCTTGGATCATAATATCAAGGGTCTTGAGACAAAATGGCCTCAACAGAAATCAAAATGATATTGGTCAAAACAACTCTGAAGAAACTGGTGGAAAATGCAACTGAGGCATGCAACCAGATTGTCCAGATGGATGAAGTCATCAACCAAAGATTTAAAGTGATCAAATCCCAGCTGTATCAAAAGTCACCAGCCACTGGAGTGTGGCAGACCCAAGATCAACCCAAGAGCACAGAATAATTAGAAATGGAAAGACTTGGGAAACAACCCAGAGATTGCTATCAAAGATCCAAATAAAATGATTGACCTGTGCCAGAAACCCAAAACATACTCCAAGCAAAGGTTTGTGAAAACTGTGACAGCTTTTGGAGCAGATCAATATCAGCTCAAAGGACCACCATGAAAGAAAACTCACAACCACATCAATTTGGGAAGGCCATATGAAGACAATATGTCTGACCATCTTAAATGTCTGATATGGCACCTAAAATCCCTCTACCATGTAGAAGATGATCCAAATAGGAAAAGCTATTGAATCATGATAGGAAATACCACACCACAAACCACTAAACAGGAAAGTTCAGTTCCCCAAGTTATGCAATACCTATGAAAGCCTCTTCACATTCATTAAGCATATGAATACTGATGCTTAAGAAGCTAATATTAAGAATGGACCTCAAGGATTGTGACTTGGAACATGTAAACTGGATAAACTCAAAGGAACAAATGCAGGTATAATGTAAAAAAAGAGAAAACAATCAATCATGACACAGACATAAAAAAGATGTTTAAAAGCAAGTAGGGCATGCATAGATGCACTTACATGTTTCACTAAGCCATAGCTTATGGCCATTCAACCAAACATGGGGTATAGGCCAGCCAAGCAACCCAAGAGTACAATGAAAGCAACCAAATAAACAAACATAATAAAAGCGACATGGAAAGAAATATCCAAAAGGCATATAAACCGATCATGGATAAAGTTGAGCAAAGAAATAAAAACAAGAAGAAAAGCACACACAATTTTAAGATAGGAGATAAACAATCAATTGTGACACAGACATAAGAAAAAATGTGTTCAAAAGCAAGTAGGACATGCATAAAAACACCTACATGTTTCATTAAACCATAGCTTATGGCCATCCAACCAAACATGAAGTATAGGCCAACCAAGCAACCCAAGAGTACAATGAAAGCAACCAAATAAACAAACATACTCAAAGCAACATGGAAAGAAATATACAAAAGGCATATAAACATTATGAATAAAGTTGAGCAAAGGAATAAAAACAAAAAGAAAAGCACACACAATTTTAAGATAGGAGATAAGGTTTTTACACAAACATCCCATCTGAGTAAACAGCAGGAAAGTAAATATCAAAAATTTTATTACCCATATGAAGGACCATTTACTATTGTGAAACAATCAGGTCCAAAGACATTTGGGATAGACATAAGAAAGATTAGGGGCATGTATAATGCCTGCATTTTGAAGCCAAATTTTGGTCACCTAGCTTGCGTGTGATTTAAAAGATAGGATGAGCTTTAGCTGAAATGAGAATGAAAAGTGAAATGACAAAAAAATAGGGTCATTAGTTTATGATGAGGATATACCCAGGTAAGCACAAAAGCAATTACTGAGATACTTTAGAACCAACCGAGACATAAAAGTTGATCCATACAGAATGATGGATGATTCAATATTTCGTTTAGTCCTTAAAAAAATCCAGTAAGTCTCAAAAGGGAGCAGAATGAAGGCTAAAGAGTTAAACTATGTGTCATCTGCAATAGAAACATGTTACTGGTTGAGTTCAAACCATATAACCATCAATAAGAAAAAAGACCCATATATAAAACTCACTTTATTGTAATGTAGTTAACGAAGTAGGAAATTAAAAAGGAACATGGATATAGTTGAGGAAATATCAGAAGATAAATGAGTAGGCTCTATAACCCTTCTTTAAAAAAATAAAAAAAGACAATCAAAGCTAAGTCAATACATCCATTGCTTAAGTGTTAGGGGAGTTGTAAGGGTAACTTACAATTCTATCAAGGCCAACCTTTATATATCTACATCACCAAATCAAACCCATTCAAAACATAAGCTTAACTAACAAGTGGTTGAATATGCACTATCATTCTTTGTAAACATATATATATATATGTGACAAATGTTTGCTTTATTAAGTACCAAATTAAACAAATGTCACAATGAATTAATTTGTCTTAGTTAATAAAAAATATCCCAGTTAAGAAATCTTTCCTATATATATATACCAACAATGAGTTAATTATCAATGTGGTGTACATACATGAATAAAGACTTAGTAAACATACTAATGTCAAGCCAATCTCTAGGCAATCAAGTGTGGAAAATAAAAGTAGAATTCTGTGACATAATTGTATTTTTAACTACAACCAATATAATATGAGCAACAAAAGACAGCCACATCAATGGGAAAAGAAAAGGAAAAGCTAGTATGCCAAACACCAGAAACTAAGCATGGTATAAAAGTAAACCCAGTTCATTTCCATCATCTTTTGTTATTTTTCAAATGATGCAATATCTGTATGAAGCCAACATCTTAGGATCAAATGTTTGAATACAAGAAAAGATGAATGACTTGTTCAAATATTCCACATTATCCATATAATTTTCACAGTGCAAAACTATAATTACATCTAATGTTTAAATAGATAGTTTGACAAATTCATGTGGTTTAACAAAACTGAACTGATTTTAAATCGATATTTAAAAATAAAAGCTGTGCTATTATTTAAACATGGAAAAAAAAGAAATAGAACATTTCCAGTATTTATATAAATGATGAAATATTTTTTTCTCATAGAAGCCATTAAATGCCAAATAGAAAATCCAAGAAAAATTAAATCTTTTATAAACTGCTGTGCAATATATTGTACCGGTCAGAATTGTATGTTCATTTAACAAGGTTTAGAATCTAAGCAAAAGTACCCTAAATCCACTCATGCCCGAGATACACAGGTCAGGAGCAATCATGAATTCTGCCCTATTTGCTCTTTTCTAAAACTATAACATTATAAACAACACTTCTGATGATAACATGAAATTTTATTCATTCTGGTCCCAGAGACACAGCAGAGAAACATGAGATCTATAGGGTAATTAATGTAAATAAATAATATCAAATATTGGCCCAATCAAAATATTATGTGAAGGAACAATTTATAAATTTTAAATGAATTGCACACAGCTAGCATTGCAAAAAAAACATGAATTATAAAATAGTATCCATCCAGAATGAGCAAGAACAGAATAACCCAGAGATAAATATCTATTTGAAGTAATCAGTTATAACTTCTAAATATTACTGACATTATTATAAATATTTAATGGAATTGAATGAGTGAGAGTCAGTAAAACACAATGCATGAGTAATTATTAAAACATAATAATTTAATAAATATAAACAATTTAATTTACATTAGAAAAACATAGCACAGATTTAATGCGGTTATTACTTTGCATATAAGCAACTGATTTAGTATGCTAATGAGTTATAGTATAATAATAAATTAATGTTATCAATGCGGTGATCATTACTTTAAGTAATGATAAGGACATTTACAAATTCATCTCTAAAGAGAGGTTTACTCTTGATATGATAATTAATAATTTATCGTTTATGAGCATATTTGAGCCTGTACAAATGAGGAATGGGTTAGCCTAAATTAGCTTTACTGTGACAATCCTAAAATATTCGACTAATTATAAAATGAGTGGTTTATAAACATCACTGCACCATGTCTTATAGATAAAATGAGAACTACATATAAAAGAACTCACAGTGCTAACTATAATGACAGTGTTTAAAATGGAGATGTCCGTCTTTGGACTGGAAGACTTTATCACATATATGATTCCACTTGTATTTATCACAAGGCAATATTCGAAAATATGAGTGGTAAGGATTCCATGGCACGCCCTCCAACGTGTCACAGGCATAGCCTTAATACTCTAATGTTTATCCTGAGATCGGTTATACCAAACCTCATTCCTATACGAGTTACGTGAAGAAAATCCGGATTTCGGATAAGTAAATATGATAAAGCAAAATATAATTCTTTAAAATGCTATCATAAGTAAGCAACGCGAATATGGCTTAAGTCTTAAATGACTAATGAAATAATTTAAGCTTAAATAAAGCAATAATAGCATGCGTAACGCCATGATAAAATAATAACCCACTCAGCATCGTATGTATAACTTTAATAAATTTAGGATGTCGAATATAGAAGAGGGAAATATTATTTTTCCTATTTAACAAGCCCAAGTATTCCTAAACGACAATATATTATAATTAATTTAACTCTTAATGGCGTATAAATAATAAATAATTATTAAAGTATATTAATAATCAAATTTATTAAAAGAAAATAAATTGCATTTAAATATCGATAGTGATATGATTTTTAAACAATCCGCCATTAACTATAATTTCAAAATATTTAACTGAGCGAACAGTGTTCAGTAAAAAAATTTACGTTTAAACTATTTAAACATTCCAAAATATCGGAATGATGATTGAAATAATATAAGTTCGCTAGATTAAAACATTAGCACACTAAAACTAATTTAATAAGATATATATTTAAAATGAGTTTTGCCGCATGAAATAAAATAATTAGAGTGTGAAACTTAAAAAAAAAAACTAATAATAAATTTACAGTACATAATTCTGTGCTTAGCGTTTCAAAAAAACAAGTTTAAAAATTTAAGAGAAAATCATAAATTTAATGATAATTAAGTTTATAATCAGTTATAAAATAAATAAAGATTACATTCTGATTACAATTAAGATTTAGGAAAGAAATGAAGTGAGGAGAATTAAGAGTTCATTCTTCGGCAAAACGGATTACCTTTAGAAATTATGGTAGCCACATATAATAACGTATACGAAGTTTAGCAAGGCACAATATTAATAAAATAATGGTAAGCATCTTCCAATATTCTTTACAATAAACATAACAGTTCTCAAGTAGCGATGGCATGGCAGAAGGCAGGACAGAAATGATTTAAGATCAGGGAGGCAAATTCCTTTTACTCACAGTCCATTTTGTTACCACTCTCTATACAAATACCAGAGAGAAGAGTGATTTGAATTCCTTCCGTGCGTTCCTAGAACTTCTGCTCCTCCTATACTTGAAATTTAGCAATATTGGAAGATGTAAACAATACGTTCCAGAAAGCAGATTATTTAAACGTATTTTTAAAATTGCAAATAACTTTAAAATATGATTTTTGGTTTGACTTGAAATGAGAATGACATTTTTAAATTGTAATAATATTTTTTAGAATTTTTGGCATTGCTTTAGCTCTACATTAATTGTATTTATTTTTATATCTGTAATACATATACGCACATACATAATTATCTAAGTGAAGGGAATTTACAAGCTTGAAAATAAAATATACTTAAGCTAAAATAATAATTTAACTGGTTACACATAACCTTTTCTTAAATAAACAGGGTGAAAGTGATATATGTGTATGTGTGTGCTTAACATTCCTGGATGACCAAATAAACATATAAACAGATTCAAACCCTACTTTAAAGGTATGTAATGTCATCAGGCAGTGAAGTTAAATATGTACTACAGATTTACCACTTCAGTATTCTGGCAAAATTAACATTGCCATAGGACTGGAGTGCTACTGTTCCAACAATAGAAGTGTGATAACTTAATCTACTTATCTGTATGATGCCTAAAGAAACACCAAATGTCCTTCACTAAATGTCTAAATGAATCGAGAAGAAAAGCAACAGCAGAAAATGGAAACATCGTTTCAAGCGCATTGCTGAGGAACTCTAGTGACTGATAAATGAAGAAGGATGATCTGAAAAGAGATAGACTGTATCCATAAAAGACATTATTGCCAATCTTATGGGCATTAATCAAGATGACTTAAAAAAAGTTTTGATTTATTATATACCATTTTTATATATGTTTGTAAAATTCTAGTTTTATTTATCTCCACACTTGGAAGCTTAAACATGTGTGTAACTTGGAAGAGTCCATTATGATTAAAAGCAAGAAAATGAAGGGGGGGGGAATTTATTAAATTAGATAAAAAAAAATTATGTTAATAAAAGTTTGGGCAGCTTTCCCTCCATAGTGAATTGACATTGATCATCACCACTATGATATGGATTAAGGTAAGTAAGATTTTTGATATTATTCCATATTAGGCACACACCCTTACTATAGGATAGAGTTCATGTTATTTGTTTGTTTTTGTTAACTAATAATCATTATATTTATTTTTCAGCATAAATAACTAACTTTCTTGTCTGGATATCCTTTTCTATCAACTGTAGAGAACTATATACATAGGTAAGGGATAAGTCCCAAAAGAAGATGGAACATCAGTAACTGGAATTGGACGAGGCTATTACACATACATTGGTATAATATTGTAAATTAGTTAGCTTTGTGGTCAATATAATGATTTTTTTATTTTTTTTATTGACTTTATCTGCTTTGTAAATAATTAGTATCTTGTTTTGTATCTCTACCATGGGTAGGGGTTGGAATAGTGAACACATTTAATTGCTGATATGGTAGAAATACATCCTTGACACACATAATTATATCTTTTTATCATGTTAAAGAGTTTTTAATTTTTCTTTTGTTCTTCAATAAATGTTGTTATCTTGATTTAAATTAAACTGGTCTCTAGTTTACCAAAATCATTTATACATTCATTCATCAACTTATAACCAGATATATATATACACAAACATATCATTCTTATATAATGATACAGTAATATGCTTGGATGGATCTTTAAATAAATTGGAACCTATATAGAGGTGCAATAGTTGCTATCTAGTGTAAATTCATCCCTGAAGACCTGAAGAAAGCCAAAGGCAGAATTCTCAGAGTTCAAATACTGAGGTGTAACGGAACCCAAAAGAAGGGTCAGGTATGGATGAACTAGCCCAAATTGTATCTAGAGTTAATGTGTAAACTTAGAGCTAGCCCGTTGGAGATAGATACTATCATAGGTTAGGTACTTCATCATGTCAGTCACAGCATCCTACCAGAAGACTCTAAGTCCGATCATAGTGAGATGTGCTCCCCCTCTTCTGGTGGAAAACCCGGACCCTTATAATCGTAAAGAAACAATCTATATTTAAATTAATAAATTAATTTTCTTTTATTATAATTAAAAAATATTTGTGGCTGGGAGTTAAATATTTTTAATATTTATGTCAAACAAATAATTGAGTTGAAATTTTTAAAAAAAGTTTCAAAAGCTGCAGAAATTATTATCAATTTATAGCTCTCTCAATCAAATTTTTCCTTGAAGTATCAAAAAGACAGTCTGAATAATAAAATTACTTGGGTTTTATATGTGAAAATTGTATTTTATGTTAATATTTTGAAGAGGAAAAGGGTTAATATAGAAAATTAATGTGCCAAAATTTTAATATATTATTGATCCAATTGATATTTGAATATTTTTTGACAAATACATTAAAAATTAATGTATATGAAAATCATTAAGATCATCTAATTAAACTAAAAATGGATCAATCTATATTTTCATATAAGAACTTTTATGGCAAATATCTAATATCAATCAAAAAAGATAATATATATATATATTTCAGAAAGTGTTCCTTAACAGAAAAAAAAAACTGTCAATCAGTAACACATAAAAATATGCCTCATAAGTTACAACAAATTAGTATCTCATTCTAAAATTGTCAAATAAAATTGTTTAAATATGAATCAACAATAGAAACTTAAAATAATTTAAGATTCGTTTGTTTATTATTATTGCACAAATGGGAATAACATTTATATTTATTTAAAAGTTGCTTCCATATAAAAAAAAATTTAAATAATCATTGCGAAAAAATCACATCTATTAAAAGAACTTATAACTCCTCAAGGAATACATCATTTAAAATTTTAAAAATAAAAAGGAAATATTTCAAAATAAGGATAAGATATAAAAGTAGAATAAAGTTATTAAAAATCAAATGTGAAATTCGCTTAAAATATCTGCAAATATAACATACTAAGAATAAGTTGAAACTATCTTCAAAATATATAGGGTATTGTAATAAAATGAAAATCCATGTTTTTATGAAGCAGAACAAAAATTGAATCGCCTGCTATTTATATTTTATGCATTAATAGCATTATACAAGTAAACCTTAAAAACACTAATAAACTATTAGAAAAAAAATTTCACTTGTATGAAAAATTAATGAAAAGACGGTATTTGAATAGTAGATTCAGATAACATTTGACTATATTTACTTTGATTTTTTATATTTATAATCAGAGCTGGACCAGACAATTTTGTTGTCTGAAGCAAACATTACAAACTATGTTTATTTTTTTATAAAAGTGGAGCAGAAATAGTGGATTCACCTATTAGGCCAAAGTTAAATTATTTTCAAAAGGTTTAGAAACTTTTTTATCAGGTGGTTGACCGATTGCATCTAGCTAAATATCCATCAGTTATCAGTAAATGGACATCTACAGAGAAACTCTCACACCCAACAACTGGCAAATCTTGTACTACTTTCTTTTTCACTATTCCTCTATGAGAAGTTGATGGCCTAATTGTGACTACTTATTTAAATAGGTCTACTGAAGAGAGTAATGGATAATAATATTTTATTTTTTAAAAATGAACACAAAAATAAAAATTATAAGAGTTAAAAAATGCAGAAAAATAAAGCAAAATAAATTAAAATCAGATAAAAAATTTACAAAAACAAAAAAAATCAAAATATATGAAATCTTTCTTTGGGCTCTAGTTACAGTAAAAAACTTGATAGCTTCTTTATAATCTGCTATTTTAGATATAGTCTTTTCTAAAGACATTATTGTTAGATCACTTACTTGATCTTGGAATATAGAAAAATTGTCTTTGGCTGCTGTTATACTTATAGGTAATGTTAGCAGAATACTCTGAGTCACAACAATTAATTATCTTATCTCAATTGAGAATGGTGGTTGTGGCCCAAAGAATTCTACTAACAATACCTATACAATAACAGCAGTTGTACAAAGAAAAATATATATTTATACAAATATTTAATAATTCATCAAAAAGAATTGAATATCTAGAATTCTATAAAATGCTATGAAAAAGAATTAATAATCATATAAGAAAGTATAACTGTGAGTTGGTAAGAGAAGATATAGAAGAGAATAAAAGTCTTAAAATTATAAAACAAATTTGTAATTGGAAAAAAAATTGTTTCTGCAATAAGATGGAAAGATGAGACTATTAATAAAAAAGGGACAACACCAAAAAATATGTGGAATAGTTCTGCAAAAATTATTTATTAATAAAGAAGAAAAAAAGTAATCCCTGGAATTCCATCTTCTGAACTGCTATGTATTTTAAATAAAGAAATGAGACATACAATTAAATCTATGACAGAGGAGGACATTTTCCAGAAATGATGAAATTATTACCGATATTTTTAAAAAAGGAGATGAAAAAATAAAAAAATTGCTGGAAAAACTATTTACCAAATATCCAAATGACGAAGATGTGGTAGATAATTGGAAGAATACAGTTTAAGAAAGATAAAAAAAGAAAACATTAGAAATTGCAAAACGATCAGTCTTCTATTAGTTTTATACAAAATCATTATTAAGCTAATTACAACTCATCTATAACAAATTTTGAACTCAAGCCAATCAAAAGAACAAGCTAGATTTAAAAATAATTTTAACAAAGTAGATTACATC
This sequence comes from Epiperipatus broadwayi, assembly GCA_028023455.1. Taxonomy (NCBI): domain Eukaryota; kingdom Metazoa; phylum Onychophora; class Udeonychophora; order Euonychophora; family Peripatidae; genus Epiperipatus; species Epiperipatus broadwayi. The sequence goes on along the minus strand of JAQFVV010000680.1, from coordinate 116,913 downwards.
TGAACATTAAATTTGGTTGTAAAAATGACCTTTAGATTTATACCTTATAAAAAGACATTTTCCTAGTAATTAAAACTTTGGATCATAAAAACTAGACTATGAATATTGTCGTGACTATTCTGAAGAATATTTATCAAAATACAATGGGAATCAAGATTAACATTAATAAGAGGGTATAACAGTATGGTTCCATTTCTTCACAAATTTTTACAGAAGTTTTATAAAAAGTATTTTGTAAATTAATGGGAAATTATGAAATGAAATGTATGGATCTTACTTACTGAACGATTGACAATTTTATGAAGTCTCCATAACTAAAGTTTTCTGTCACTCATGAATATTCAATTCTACATTTTTTCCATCTATTTATTGATAAAAAAAATTATATGGAAAAATCATTTCTGAAACTCATAAGTATGCTATAGAAGAGGGAAAAATTCTGACCTGAGTAAAACTGTCAACCCATGAACTGAAAGCAATATGCAAATATGAAATTTAATATCCCTTGATTTCCTACAATTTTATAAAGTGAACAGGTATCCATCTTAATACCTTTGTAAGTATATTTTGAAAAAAAATATTTAGTATCAATTTTTCTCATATTATATCAATATTTATGTCTCTTATTTTATGTTAGCAATACTTAATAATGATCTTTTTCAAATGTAGTTTATCTTATACCATTGTAGTCTACACAAAACCAATTTTATTTCTCCATTTTTTGCATTCTATGGTGTGTTTTTTTTTTTCAACTTTACTATACAAATATATTTTTTTGTAAATAATGCTTATAATAAAAAAAATCAAATTTATTTCATTATAATAACTGATCCTAATTTTCTTAATAGAGTACACAACAAGTATTTCCACAAAATAAAAAACATCAGTAAGATAAATTTAACATTAACATTGGATTTGAAATTTGATTGTTATTTCTGAATTCTTTGAAATTAAAAAGGATATACACCTTTACCCCCCTTAGTGATGGCAATTGGTTCTCCAAAACTCATCATTAAGCAAGAATATCATATACAGAATACGTATTTATAATGGGGGTCTATAGGAAAAAAATTGGCCGATTCCTAACGGTAAAAAATTATACTAACTTAGAAATAAAGTACATATTAAAAAAATATTCATTAACACTTATTTTAAATGCAATCTGGGTTTTTTTCTCATGTGTCATAGCATCGGCCGGGAAGCGAACCCGCTAATCCGGGACAACTACTTGTAAGGCGGCTGTTCTGACCTCTCGACCACTAACACTTGACACAATCTGTTTTTCTTTTTAAATTTTTTTCTAATTCAGCATTGGCATTTTAAAATGTTGTTTTTCTTCTGATTTAAAAACACTTTGGTATAAACTACATTTTTAACGCAATTATCAAATCAATAACTATTTTTACATAATACTGTATGGTGTTTGTATATTGGACTATTTCATCATCTAATATAAGTGTTGAATGTCTTTAAAAAAATTAAACTTTATTTAAATAATCCAAGTACTGTACATTATATTTAAATAATGTTCAATTTTTCTAAAGACATTCAACATTTATATGTACAGTATATAGCATTATAGATTCATTAATTATATATACATATTAAGTTTATATATTCTAAATTAAAAAAAAAAAAATTTCCCGATCGTTATAGTGAATAATCGATTGTAAATCAAAATAGTGGGTACAAATTGATGATGATCGCTACTGTGAAATATCGCTAAGTGAGGTTTAGGTGTTTGTTTGGTTGTTTTTTTATAAAGTTTACTCTATTGAATCTAAAAATTCAACATCAATTAATACTGTAAGTAATTTTAAAAAATTACAGACATATAAAGTATCAGAAATTGAATACATCTGCCCAAATAACTATGAATGTAGACTTTTGACAAGGCTGTGAAGAATGCCAAGTCATGGCTAGTTTTTCTTTAAGTATAGAAGCCAATTCTGCATCAAGATTGTCACTTTCATTAAAAAATGACTAGGGATTGACTTTCTCCCAGATTTCAGTAATTCTGGAATACCAGAATAAAAAAATGTTTTTTTTTTCTTGGGATTATTGTAGGTGAAATTAAAACTGAAAATTTTACAGCATATTATTCATTTATATATATAAACTACAAATTGAAATGAATTCAAAAAACTGACTTTTCAGAAAATTAACATTTTCTTTTTAAACCATGGGAGACTAGTGACTACATTGTCTAAAAAAAATGATTTCACTTTAATTTATTTTGAGAAAAATTTGTAATTGATATGTAAAATGAATGTAAGAAACATAGGCAATTTACACTTTTATCTCTGAGTTTAATTCTAAGTTTGGTTATAAATAGTCCTGCAGTCAAAAATGACCTTTCAGCTTCTACACTTGTTGTTTTTTCACCAGATGAATGTTTTTGATCTTTCCATCATCACAAACTATAAAAAAAAATGAAATATATGGAAATTGGTTTAACTATAAAAGGATCTTTCAAGGAAAAATGACAAGTATAATTGTGAACCTGTATGAGAGCTGGAATCAACTCCGTTGAGAGGAGTCTCGAATCAAGACTCGAGAAATGACAATGATAACTTTACAGAGATATGTAAGAAAGGCCTTGCCTTTCACTTTTGTTATATATATTTCAAATGAAATGTATGAAAATAAATATTTTTCTAAATTAAAGTAATATACATCTTTATTATTAATGATCTCAAATTATGAAGAAACTATATTGCCAGTAGCACAATGGTCACATATATATAATGTGTGTGTGTGTGTGTAAGACTGTAAGTATTGATTATTGAAGTTAATAATTCAAACTAGGAAATCCTGAGATAAATCTTGCAGCCAAAATTAATCGAGAATAAGGGATTCCAGGAACCTGGGAAACACTCCTTAGATAGGACAATCATACGCTTGGAGACAGTATAGATCCAAAAACCAAATGTAATAAAAATTATATACCAATTCCAATTATTATATAACTCTTTAGTTCAAATTCTTTTTATTTGAGCCAGGGGGGTACTATGATGTTTAATTTAGAGATCCAATTGATGTTTTAGACTGCCAAATTAATCATAGAGGTTTGTTTAATATGGCAAGTTATGTAGTTTGATTTTCTATAAAGGGTAGAGATTTCATTTCTAGATGCTAATTTTATAATTTAAAAGAAATAAATTTTGATGGATAAAAAAATGATATAATAAATTATCAATTATATAAATATTACTAAACAGCCAATGTGCAACTGTTGATGCATTAAGTAGTTATGCTTATCTCATTGAAATTATATTACTGCAATATAAAATAATTAATTAAAACACAAAAGAATTATTAAGAAGGGAAAATTAATTTATCATCATGAAAATATGGTCGCTTGTTTCCTGAACATTAGATATTGAATATTTAGCCTGGAGAAAACAATGTGGAGTTATATTTAATGGTTGGCAAACCACTTAATTTTAAGCAATGTACAAAATTAATTTTTTTTTCCTATTCAATCATCATAATGTATGGTAATGACAAACAGAGGAGCCATGCACTACACTGTATCTAATAATTATATGCTATTCAAAGAAAAATGTAAATAAACAAACAAAAAACCATTAAAATCACAAATTTTATATACTCAAGCAGCAATGTTTTATTTTCTGAATGCTGTACATAATCAAGTTTATATATAAAAAAGTAAACTCTAAATAAATTTTATAATATGCCAGTAGCTGTTTCCCATCTCAGAATGCTTTACACAATTATATATACTAATAAAATTTCTTTGGTTTATTTTGAAAGGACGTACATTTTATTTTCTCTTTATTATTCTTTCCGAATTTGATATTCAGTATTTTGCAAAATAAAATCTTCTGAACATAATGATAAAAAGTTTACAAAATTTTAAAACATACTAAAAGTTGATATGGACTTAAAATCAAATCAATTAGAGAGATAATAGCAAGACCATTATTATGTTTTTAATAAAAGAAAAAAAGTTATTAAACAAAAAATCACTCATAGCCTATGTAATAGCAGCTAAATTCAGACATTCCATTATTTACTTCATTTTAAAAACATGGTAGCTAGTTTTCTTATTATTCTTACTGCTTCAGTGAATACATGAGTTATCATGCACTCAGTAAAATATGTCGTCCGCCCCCCCCCCCAATTTATTATTAATAATTACATTATAATTTTTTTTAAATTTTGTACATACTATATTCTTATATTATACATATAAAAAACAACTGTGTTCTATATATGTAGTGTTGAAAAGTACCACACAATTTGCAATTCAATAAACAATGCGTAGTCTATTCCAATCAATGTTTATCAATAAAACATGAACTATATAGTGTAGTCCATGGCACCACTGCATATATACTTCCTGATAAATGTTTTTAGACTTTTATCCTGCCAGTTTTTCTCTTTGATTTTTATATTGTATGATGTTATTACTGTTGTTTTTTGCTATTGTTTTATTTTATTTTCTTATAAATATTTGATTTACAATAATTACTGTTAGATATTCATCTTATTTATTAGAAAGAAACATATCTCTAGCAAATACCTGCATACATTGAAAACTATGGGACTGTTAAGTTAAAACAAAAGTCACCAGCATTTTTATTTTTTAATTGTATTAAGGTAAAAAATTATTGCAATTAAGTCACATCATATATCATTTTATTAATAATATCATGTGGAAAGTAAGGAATGTGTCTATAAAAGTGTAAGTTTAAAATTCAAATATCAAAATTTAGAATTTGTGAACCTATACAAAAATAATAATTTTTAAAAATATTGAAATCTTGTGTTTTTCTAATTTTTATAAGACAACGATTATACTTTCTCAGCTTTATTACGTTGCTTAATATTTATTCTTTCTGGCAACATATAATAATTTATTCTTAATGTGTTCAAATTGAAGTTATTGTATCAATTGTATCTCAGTCCAATTTGTTTCAAAATTCAATATGGTGACTCAAAAGAACAAACAATTATCTAGATTTTGAAGCTGATGTAGCTAATTTTATAAATAATATTGCTAAGCTTCAGGAAAGAATGCAAAAGATATCAGATAAAGGTAAGAAAATAGGATTAAAGAGAAGTGCTAAAAGACTAATGATCAATGGATTCTCTCAGAAGTAGAAAATAAAGATTAATCAATCATGAATTAGAAGAATTTAACAACTAGAATATTTTGGTTAGATTCTGAATATGGATGGAAATGTAGTGGATGGAATTAATCACAGAATCAAACTTGGATGAAGTGATTTTGATAGAAATAATTTAATAACAATATACAGACTTCAGATCATTCAACTAAATATAAAAGTATATATGTTAAGAATAAAAAGAAAAGATCAAAAGTGAAACTGATGAAATAAGAAACTTTGATAACATGATGTAGACAAAATTTGGAGAAACGTCCATCCTGCAATGGATTGATAATTTTTAATTTCTTTATTATTAGTTTTTCCTTTTATTTTTTTATATCAGTTTAACAATTTCACAAATCCATTTGTAGATATCCAGAAAACAATTATTGATTTAAATTAAATCATTTTCAATATGGTAAATATATTTTTAATCTAACTAAAACATTTACATATGGAAGAAATTATATCCCTTTTAAATTTTATTTCATCAACATACTTTTACATACATATTAACAACAGAACCTCTCAACACATGTACACACATATAAAAGGGCACAGAAGAACGACAACACTTCTACATTTCTTGAACATCTAAAAAAGACTAGCCATGACTTCATTCCCTCCAACCCCAAAATTTTATGTATAGAAACAAATGACTGTAAAAGAAAAATAAAAGAGGAATATTTTATCAATGGTAATAATAACGCAATAAACAGACATGACAGCTGCTTTGATATTTCTAAAAAATGGACAACCTAACTCATTTGCATTTAATTTGTATGTTCTAAGCCTAATACAAACAATACTGCAGTTTTCAATATAGCTATGATTATGAGGCACAGAACCTCGAAAGTACTCAGCCGTAACTGAGTGATTAATATTTTTCAGGCGTATAGCTTCTGCAACTTGCACAGCATATATGCTTTGTAGATTATACTTATCAATTAAAAATTTCAGAAAAATAGAATGGTAAGAATAATTAAAAAAATAGTATTTAAGATCACAGGCAATAAAAAGATATACCTTGAGTGGGATTGTCAACTGAAAGCCTTTTGTAATAGAAAAATATATTGTTCTATTTTATTGCATTATTTCCAACCACAAACTATTTGTTCTATCTCTTAATATATTTGTTTGTTAAAGTATTATTCAGAATTTTTTTTTAAAAAGGAATCAAATATTTCTGTTTTGTGTTTATAAAATAAACAATTAAAATACCACAGCAAAATAGATTAAAATAGTATTCAATAAATTAATAAACCCAATATGCTAAAATTAAGTCTTTATTGATATGACAACAAACAATATGTCCCCAAATGATACAAAACTCTAATCTGCACAAATTAAAAATGAAATCTCCAATGTCTTTGTTATAAATTATAGCAATTCTTAACTAGAGACAGTTATTATTTGCTATGTCCCATAAATCTATAACAAACAATATGAGTTTCTACTTTACCATTTAGTAGTAAATCCTTGGAGATATGAAATAATAATAAGACCAGGACGATCTGTAAGCAGTTCTAACCAGCTCATTAACTTTCAGTTAACTGGTACCTGGGACTCATATCTCCACAATGTCTTGCAATGCCAACTCTCTACTATATATCTTTTCTGTTAACTGGCCAATGACAAAGGAAATACAATTTGTCCTGCACAATTCTAAAAACAAGAAATTCTTCTGCTCATTTTTTCCCACTCTATATATATCTCTGAGTTTCTTCTTATCTTCTCACTAATTAAATTCTGCCTTTACAGATTCAATCAGTATATTTATTCAGACAACCTAATCATTACCTACCTTATTAATTCAAGTTATTTTTCCACAACTTCTTATTTCATTAATTACAGATTTAATCAGCTCATTTTTCTTTTCATTAATTAAAAAAAAACATAACTTACAGATGAGAGACTAATACCTCTCCAAACATTGTGCATATACTAATCTGTTTGAAGTGCTATTACTAACAGTTGAATGTATTTGGAATATTTAAATAAAGTTAATTTTTTTTAAAGACATTCAATACATATGAAATAGTCCAATATAAAAATACAACTAGAACACCATCATCACAAATCTTCAAGGAAACACATTACATATTTTCTCTTTATCATTTCAAAACAAAAAAAAAACCTAACTAATTATTTCTATTTATACAAACACCATTATACATTTATTCTCATTTCCTTAAGGCATTTGTTTCGCCCTAAATTCTTATTTCTTATCTTTTCTTCTGGAGAGCATTTTTCTTCTTTTAAAATTCAACATGCCTTTTAAAATTCCAATTTTCTCGTTTCTAGACTTCAAATTATATTGTAACACTTCTTTTTTAATCATGCTTTTATGTAAATATAACACACATACACCAGAAGAATCGCCTCTATGCATTTTATACATAATCTAATTTTTTTCAACTTTTGCTTTTTATACACTGGCCAATTTAATTTACTGTCTGCCTTTTCCACTGTTTTGCTCTCCGTGTGTAATTTCATTGTACTTTGTGGCTTTGCTTCCTCATTTTTAATTTCTATACTTTCCTTCACATTTCGTTCAACTTTTGTCTCTAGTTTTGTATCCAATGGCCATAGAAATTGTGTATCATCTTCTTCATGCCTTCTCACATGATTTATATTCCTAGTATAATTAATTAAAACAGGCAAAACTCTCTATATGTATTGCTCAGTGCAAGCCAGAGTAATAACAGTTTTGAGCAAGGATAAGAAATGGTGATCATATGATATTTATTAGTATAATTAATATTATTCTGCCCGTAAATTATACAAATTTGATTCACCATTATCTTACCAATAACTCCTTTAATCCATTTCTTACTCAAAATATCAGTGTCCAATACTAATGACTTCAGAAAAATCATGTACTGCAAAAATCTTATAACATTTTATAATTTTGTCTGTTCCTGCATTATTTACTATATAGCATTCAACCCACTTAGAAAATGAGTCAATTATTATTAACAGTATTTTTCCCTTAATTGGTCCTGCATGATCAATGTGAATCCTTTCCCATGGTATTGTTGGTAAAGGTCATACTGTCAAATTCTTCACAGGGAGTTGCATTTCCTCCTGACATGACAAACATTTCTTTATGAATTTCTCAATGTCATCATTAATTCTAGACCACCAGACATAACTGTGTATCAGAGCTTTAGCTCATATCACACCTGGATGACCTTCATGTAATAAGTTTAAAACTATCTGCCTACTAGCAATAGGAATCATTACTCTCTCTCCAAAAACTATGCTGTCATTGCACAATGATAGTTTATCTTTATTAATCCAAAACCCCTGTGCAAGATTTGTAGACTTTTTATTTGGCCAACCTGATCTAATCCACTTTGCCAAAATTTGATATCCCTTATTCTCTTTAGTCCATCTACCTAATATCCAATTGTTTAAAGTTTTTGATTTCATCACATCTATGTGATTTACCCCTATTTCATTTGATGCAGTTTCACGTCTACCTGGAAATCTGGATAATGCATCTAAATGGATTATCTCTTTTCCTTTAAAATTTAATTCATAATCATACCCAGCAAAAATATTTCACCATCGCAACATTCTCAAGCTTAAATGTTCAGGAGCTTATCCAATTGTGGGCAAAAATACCTAACAAAGGCTTATGATCTGTAACAATTTTAAACGATCTTCCAATTATGTACAGCTGCAATTTTTTTAATGAAAATACTATAGCCAACATCTCTTTGTTAATGGGATTATAGTTCCTTTCAGCCTTCAATAGCGTGTGCAAGATATATGCTATTAGGCATCCCCCATTATTGGACATATGCAATAAAACTGTACCCACACCCCAATCTGACACATCAGTTGTAATTTGAACTGCTGCTTATTGTTAAAATGTACTAACAACTTATCAGACACCAACAGTTCCTTAGTCTTTTCACAAATTACATTTAGTTTATCAGTCCATTCCCATTTTTGATTGTTTTTTTTTTAAACAACTCATAGACAATGCCACCATTGCTTTATTTTTAATAAACAATTCAAAAAAAATTAATCAAGCCAAGAAAAGCTTGTAATTGCTTAACATGTTTTGGCTTATCAGCATTCTTAACAGCCCTCAGTTTTTCGGGAAATATACATCTGCCTTTTTCCAAGAAACATTAACTCAACCATTAACCACAATGATTTTTTGGCATTTAATCTAACTCACTCTATTTAAATTTTTCACACACCTTTCTTACTCTTTTGCATGGTACCATTCTCTCCAAATCTTATAAAATATTATTTATTTTTGCTTGGAAAATATTGGAGGCTGTAGTTAAACCAAACGATAATCTGCCAAAAGATGTTGCAAGTATTAGCATTTGAGCCTTTCTTTCTGACACTGCTATTTTTGTTGGTAAGCTGAATTTAAATCCAGCTTCGTAAAAACTTTTGCATCTGCTAATGCTGTCAATACTTCTCTCACATTTGGCACCAGGTAGGCCCCCTTATTTAAAAACCTATTTCCAGTAATTCTCTAATCCTCATAAAACCTGATCTGTCTGTTGGGTTTTATTATAACTATAATAGGCATAGCCTATTCTGAACTTTTTCTTCTACTTTGGCACATTGTGTGAATGGTATCTTTCTCATTTTACATATTATTGGAGTTACATTCTCCACTAACTCCACATCCAACAGGTTTGTACTCATCAAGCCTAAATCATTCCCAAATAATTTGTGTCATTTCTCATTCAAACGTAACATTTTTAATTATACTAATATTGATTCCGATCCCATCGAACCATTCACGCCCCTACAATGGAACTAATATCCCATTTCATTATATACAAAGAAAGTTTTACTTCTCTATTTCTATATTTAATTGGTACTTCCATTATTTCCTTAATATTGACCTGGTTTCCATTTACATACTGTGCCTTTAAAACATGTTCTTTATTTTTATGTTATTTTTCCCTGTGGTTATTTTTTTACATAATGAGTCTGATATTAATGTAATTCTTGATCCACTATCTATTTCCATTTCTACTTCTGTACCCCATATCTCTAATTTTGTCATGAACTTGTTTTCCACTATCGCTTTCTTATTTTTTATTGTATAAATGATACTCAATTTCTCTCCAGCTTTTTATTTTTGGATCCATCAAACTTCTGTAAAGTTTCAACCTTTGTACATACTTTTGCTAGATGCCCTCTCATTTTTTCAATTGCAAAAGCACGTGAAATGGCCCTTTGATCTGCAGCAAAAACAAATAACTTTCTTATTTTTTACATTGTCAACCCCTATTCTTAATTCTCACGTGTTTTCTTTGTTTTTCACACTAACATTTTCAAATCTTTCTCAATTCTATTTCTGAACACCAGAGCCTGTTCACCTATTGGCTATTCCTTTCTTAATTACACTTTCATAAGTTAAATCTGCCTCCATAAGTAAATTTTGAAGGTTATCATCTGAAATCCCCCATAATAACTGATCCAGAGTATTTGGTCTACAAAATCACCATAACTATAATTTTTTTATAACTCCTGCAATGTTACATTATATTCTTTAATATTGTCACCATTATATTACTTTCTATTTTTTAGAGTTAATCTGGCAATGTGTCAAGATGTTTGGGCTAAAATGATCATTCATTTTTTCACTATGGCATTATACATGATTGACTCATCTATTGGTTGCTCAAAATATTTATTTATAATATTAATAACCTTCTGTCCTCCTAACATAGCAGAGCTGCAATTTTTTGTTTATTATTTTGAATATCATTCAGGATACACAAATTTTCAATTTGGATAATGTACAGTAGCCATTCCACTGCATTACCAATATCAAACTCCGATATATTTAATTGGCCCAAAGATATTTTTATCCTGACTAGAACAATAATCCCACCCAACAACTAAAATAAGAAAAAATCCTACTATCTATCTTATTTCATAACTTTAGGCTTAGTTCCCTACAGTTAGATTCAGGTTTGCTATATATTTGCAAAACAAACTATTAAAATATCACAGCAAAATAGATTAAAATAATATTCAATAATTTACAAACCCAGTATGCTAAAATTAAGTCTTTATTGATATGACAAACAAACAATATGTCCCCCAATAATACAAAACTCTAAACTGCACAAATTAAAAATAAAATCTCTAATGCTTTTGTTATGACATAAAGCAATCCTTAACTATTATTTGCTATTTCTCATTAATTTATAACTATCATACAATATAAATTTCCACTTTACTCTTTGGTAGTAAATTCTCAGAATCTTGTCAGGTATATATGAAATAATAATAAGATCAGGATGGTCTGTATACAGTTCTAACAGCTCATTAACTTTCAAGTACCTGGTGACCGGGAGCGGTATATGCATCTTTTCTGTTAATTGGCCGATGATGAAGGTAATACAATTTGTCCTGCACAATTGTAAAAGTGAAAAAAATCTTGTTCCTTTTTTCCCAGTCTTTATATATCTTTGAATTTCTTCTTATTTTCTCACTAATTAAATTGTGCTTTTACAGATTCAATTAGTGTATTTTAACTTATTCAGACAGCCTAATTATATACTGTCTTATTAATTCAAGTTATTTTTTCTCAACTTTTTATTTCATTAATTACAGACTTAATCAGCTCATTTTCTTTTCATTAATTTAAAAAAAAAACATATCTTACATATTTTCTCTTTATCATTTCGAACAAACTCTCCACCCCCCCCAAAAAAAATGAATTATTTCTACTTATACAAACACCATTATATACTTATTATCATTTCCTTAATTCATTCTTTTTCCCCAAATTCTTATTTCTTATCGGTACTTTAGTATTAAAGTTGCAACACGGAGCATGTATTAGACCTACTGTGCCTGTTCACATTCATATCAATCCGCAGACAACTTTGTAATCTTGTGGGTCTGACCAAAATAAGTGTACACGGATCTTGTCTACGATTTTTTTCAGCAACAAATGTATCGGGAGATTGATATGAATGTGAACAGGTGCAGTCCATGTTATAGGACTAAAAATAAATAAAAGTAAAAAAAATAGTAAAATATAATAAATATAAAGATCAGTTTCAATAACAAATGCATTCAAATATCAATGACTTTCAACATTAACAAGTTTCCAAAAAAAAAAAAAAAAATGTGACTTTCACAAATATGTATGACTTTCAACATTAACAAGTTTCAAAAAAAAATGTGACTTTCAACACTAACAACTTTTAAGAATGACATTTAAAATAAAAAATAAAATATGATTTGCGATATTACAATAATGACTCATTAATCAAAAAAAGTTAGTTTAAATATACACCAAACAAACAGTAAATGATTTTGATTTTTAAGTAATTTGGATAAAAATACATTAACTATATTCCTATGACACTTTTCATGTAATATATAACAGGAATTTACGCATTAAACCCAAAGTTTTCACATATACTATTACCATAAAAAATGGACATCTTTCAGGAAAAATTTTGCCTCTGAAAATGTACCACATAACTGCAAAGTATGCTGAGATTTTTAGAGAAGTGCTAATAAACATCGGTTTGTTTTTTTTATAAAGAAATTAAACCAAAAGTACAAAAAATATATATATACATATTAATTATTAGCCTTTTATTATGTTTTTATTTATCCTGGCTCTTGTCAGAAAGAAATCTAGACAATAATTGAAAATGTCAAAGTATTAAAAAAGAAGATCATATTGATTAAAAAAAACACGTTTTAACACATACTCACAGGGATTATTTTCTCCCAATTTGATGTTATTGTGACATTATGCATTTATTGTGGATGTGAAAAGGCCTCCTATCTCCCCTATGTTGCAGCTTTAATACTAAAATACCTTATCTTTTCTTCTAAAGTGCATTTCTTTTTCCTTTAAAATTTAACATGCCTTTTAAAATTCCAACTTTCTAATTTCCAGTACTTCAAATTATATTGTAACATTACTTTTTCAATCAAACTTTTACATAAATGTAACAATTTGTTTTAAGAATTGAATAATTTTTGATTAAAAAGAAGAAAAATGAGAAAGAGATTTTCTTTCCATGAAAATGCCCCTAAATTTTTTTTTTAATATTTTACTTAGAAATGTTTAGCTATTTATTCAATAATTTTTTAAAAAATATATTGTAATATTTTTGTATCTATACAAAAGTTCAGCATCCGAGGCAAATATTTTTTGCTTCATGTATTGAACTGCCCTGTATGTAAACAACATTTTTTTTTTAATTATTATGGTTTATATATGTTATCCCTATGAAAAAAACAATAGACATGAAATGTATCAGTTAATATATGAGGGGATACCTAAAAATAATCAAAATATTTTAATAAAAAATTGTGTATTTTAGATATTAAAAATGTAATCCCTTTCAAAGTATTGTCCATTTAATGCAATGCATCAGTCTAAAGTGTTTTTCACTTTTCAAAGTAGTGATCTGGAAACTCTTGCAAAGTTTAACGCAACCATCTTTTTTTTTTTCTTCACTACTTCTAAGTCTAAAAAAAACACACAGTTTTTTAATCGAGAGAATAGAAATAAATCACACAGAGCAAGATTGAGAAAATATGACTGATGGATAAGCTAGATCATGCTAAATTTCATTTTAAAATGTTTCACATTCAAGGCTTTGAGCGCTAGCATATTATCACTGTGAAGACTGCACTCCTCATTTTGCCACACAACAGACCATTCACATTTTATCACTTCATGCAAAAGTTTCAGAACTTCTAGATTGTAAATGACTGATCGCTACAAACAAATTCTGAGTGTACCATGCCGTTTGCATCTAAAAAAATTAGCAATGGCTTGACTTTGGACTTCACTTGCCTTAAACCACTTACAAACTTGTGTTTTCCTGGAGAGACTTGCTTGTAAGCTGTTTAAAGCATTACATCTGTTTTCCCTACCATTCTACCTAAAAAAATAAAATTTTATATTGTTTCAACTTTTCAGCCATTGTAGAAATTGAAAAATACACGAAGCATACTTTACAAAAAAAAAACATGCTTTGTAGTTTCACGATTTCATATGAAGATGTCATTTGGCAGATTGATGCAGAGGGATCCCTGCAAGAAGTATCTAGCAGCAAAAGCATGTATTACAATAGATGTGGCTACCAGAGAACAATTCTGGTTATTTTTGGGTACCCCCTCCCATGTATATTAATATATTAAACTTTTATAGAAATAACATTATTTCTTAATACATAAATCAATTTTTAATGATCATTTACATATTGCTCATTTAAAATATCATTTAATAAGATTGAAAAATATTTTAAAACAAAGATATTACACAAATTGATTTTGCAATATATAAATTCATTAAAAAAATAGCAATACTACTTTTATAAATGTATTTTATAGTATTTTTATAAATTTTATTTTGTTTCTTACAACATCATAAAAATTCAAAAATTTGACAGCACATTAAAACAATAAGTATTATTTACAATAACATTTTTAATATCTAACATACAGGCTATATCATCAGATTTCCAGTAGGATGGATAGCTGAAGAGTTGACGGGTGGACTGGATTGAAGCCTGTCCATTAAAATATGAAGATTGGTTAATCTTAATATAAATCTGAGCACTTATTGTATATATGTGTAGTGATGATAATCTGGACCAACTTATGTGTGCTGGTTTAGCACAAAATACATATATTGGTGATTATTCATCTTTTAGACATATATGTGGTCAAGTGTATCAGTAGTATGAGATAGTGTGGAGAGCTGAGGGTCGTGTGTAAGTCTGAGCTCAAAATACCCTCTATATTACATTGTTTGTACAGGTATATATATAACCTGTGTGTTAGATATTAAATAATAGCTTGAATGTCTGCCCAGCCCTCGTACATGTACTTAAATCAATTATGTCCTGTACATGAGGGGTCAGAGTGACATATGGTCAGGTCAGCATAAGTGTGGGATTTGAGAGTTTCAGCATCAGATTTTCAACAGGATGGACAGCTGAAGAGTTGGAGGGTGGAGTGGATTGAAGCCTGTCAATTAAAGTATGAAGATTGGCTATCTTAATATAAATCAGAGCACTTATTGTATATATGTGTAGAGATGATAATCTTGACCAACCGATGAGTACTGGTTTAACACGAAATATGTATATTGGTGATTATTTATCTTTTAGACATATATGTGGTCAAGTATATCAGTGGTATGAGATAGTGTGGAGAGTTGAAGGTCCTGTGGAAGTCTGAACTCAAAATACCCTATATTAACATTTTTAGTAAATAAACGCTCAGTAACAATAGTGTATATATGCAAAATAAGCATTTCACATCAAAGAAAATGTGAGCAGGTAAATCTTAAATCTTGGAAATATATTTATGTGGCAACCAGAAAATTAGAAAGTTAAAATTTTCCAATGCTGAGTTTTATATCAATTTTATTGCATTATAATATAACAAGATAGTAAGATTTCAACATTCTGATAAGTATAGCATCTATGACTTGGGTCTTAAATAATACAATGTAATTACAACTATCTTCTATATTGTAGTACTTTTGTATATGATTTAATACTTTATATTTCAAAGCTGCTATGGAGATGTTTTTATATTTTATTAATGAATCACAAACAAAAACATTAGTCATTCATGCAACCACCACATTTTCATTTGTTTTATTTTATTAATGATTCAAATAATGAAGGCAAGGACCACTTATATAACACAGCATTGTCATCCTAATAATAAATTATCCATGATATTCATTATTTTATTAAGTAAAGGAATACCCGATAAATAATTTTTGTTTGCACTTTAATAAAACCCAAATGAAGATTTTCTTCAGGAATCTATTTAGCTCACATTATGCTAAATGAATATTACAATTGTAGTAAAGAAATATTCGCTACATGGATTTATTAACTCGGAGTAAAATTTCAATAAAAAAATAAATTTATATTATAGCAGATGTGTATCATTTGTAAAAATTTCAAACTCCATTGCAAGACTGCAAGCACATTCAATAATGATGAAAAATTATTAATATTATTGCAATTATTAAATAGTGGTATTATTATGTCTTATCTCACTAATCCCTAAAGTAAGAATAACAATTTAATATGGAATCTAATTTTTGAAGACACAAAGAACACTACAACTTAGACTTCAATTTATACAATTTAATGTACATGTTAATATATACAAGTATAATATATATAAATAGAAAGATTTGAACTCAAGATTTACTAACATATTCACCCTCCACTCTATCTCAAGTAAGCAATACACATGTGCCACACACATGCGATAAATATACATACACACTTCATGCAGAACCAGAACTTATCAGTTGGGACTGAGCATGAACTCCCATGCATATATACAATCAGTGCTAGGTTTATATTAAGATAACAATTCCTCAAACATTCACAGACAGGCTTCGATATTCTCACCCTTACAACTATTCATCTATCCATTTCACTGAAAAACCATCAATGGAACATTCAAAGCTTTGCTGGATTTGATATTATAGTCATACCAATGTAGACATTATGTCAGTCTATCACTCATATTATCATATTATGTATTCATATATATTAATAGAAGAGGGATGGACTGAACTTATACTAAGATGTAATCTATTTCCCAAGCAATATGTAATTCTAAAGTAGTATATAATTTGTTTATGCTGAATGTTTTCCATATATGTAAATAGAAGGATTTGAACTCAGGATCTGTCTATTCATGCTCCACTCTATCTCAACCAACCAATACACATGATCACACATGCAAACAAGATACATGATCCCCTGCATACACACTTTCTGCAGAGCCATCACTCATCAGCTGGGCCAGATCATAGCCTCCCAAATATTATATACAATTACTGTTGTATATATGTGTGGGAAATTATGATCTGACCCAACTGATAAATGCTGGATCCACATGAAGTATGTATATTGAGGATCATGCATCTTTTTCACAGGTCATGTGTATTAG
>JAQFVV010000680.1:0-99308 GCA_028023455.1 Epiperipatus broadwayi | reverse complement strand
CATGCATCTTTTTCGCAGGTCATGTGTACTGGTTGTTTGAGATAGAGTTGTATATATGTGTGGAAGATTAGGATCTTGCCCAACTGATAAGTGCTAGTTCTGCACAAAGTGTATATTTTGGGGATCATGTATCTTTTTTGCACGAATGTGTTTATGTGTATTTGTTGCTTGAGATAGAGTGGAGAATGAATGAATTGAGAAATCCTGAGTTCAAATCATTTACATATATGAGAAACAGTCAAATAGATTACATATAAGTTCAACTCATCCCTCCCCTATTATTATATATGGATATATAATGTCCAATAATATGAAGGGTTAGATTGACTTAATATCTACATGGGTATGACTATAATAACAAATCCAATAAGGGCTTTGAGTACTCCATCATTGGTTTTTCAATGAAATGGATGGATGAATAAGATTAAAGCCTGCCCATTAAAGTTTTGAGGAATTGCTATCTTAATATAAACTGAGCAGTGGTTATATATGTGTGTGGAAAATTATGATAAGACCCAACTGATGAGTACTGGTTGTGCATGAAGTGTGTATATTAAGGACCATGTGTCTTTTTTGCATGTGTGTGGTCATGCTTGAGATAAAGAAAATGATGAATAAATTGAAAAATCCTGAGTTTAAATCCCCCTATTTACATATATGGGAAATATTCAATATAAGTAAATTGCATACTGTCTTAGAAGTATAATATATAAAGATATTCTAATTTATTATAACTCAATTGCAGCTAATTAGGAAAAAGTCCTCTCACTTACTAAGTCTATTCACTAATAATAATATACTAAAGGCAGTTTTTTTCCTTCTATCTGTTTAAAATAATAATAAGATAGGAGTAATATATTATGGCCCTAGTCAGCTTATTGCCCTTTAGGAACCGAGATCCTGGGAATAAGATATACCCCAATAACTTCTTCCACTGCTTCACACTGGTGTCACAATTGCCTTGAAGATGACAAAGAAGAGTCCATGTTCCTTTTTTCCCCAGCTCAGATTTTCAGTTCTTTTATTTTCTGAAGTAATTAAGCTCATTGGCAAAAATCCAGGTGGTCGGTATATTATAAGTAATCTTGCCTCTGTAAATTTAATTAGTATTTTAACTCATACTAATAAAATTTTCTTCCATTATCTGATATTTATTACTGTACACAATACATTTTAATTAAATATTTTATATTACAGCAGTTCAATTAATATTATTCCAGCTATTTATTATTTATCTATCTTATTTAATTACTTCCTCTCACTGTAAATTAATCTTATAACATTAATTAAAATGCATATTTTATTTTATTAAAATACATATATTTCAATAATCCTCTTCTTTCTCCAAAAAAATAAGTTATTTATGTTTTATACATAATTATGTAATTATTTTAGGCCTCCATCTTTTACATTAGGGCCTAGATAATTTCTTCTGTTGGATCTGCATGTACCTCATTTTGCATTTCTGTTACTGCTTCAATCTTCACTACATTCTGAGTCTATTATTTCTCTTGAATTTGTCAGGTGCTATATCAACTATTTCTTGTTTTCTGTGCTTTGGTTGTTTCTTTTCTATCTGTAACTAAAGCCCCTGGAAACCGTATGTCTTCTATAATTCATTGGCAGACATGGTTTATATATCTCCTATATTCTGTTCTGTATTTGAATAATTACAATTTGATTAGATAGTTTCCTGGAGATTATATCTTCAATCCATTTCGTTTTTGATCAGGTCACATACCCAACATTTACCATCTATTTCATATATGTTGTCTTCACTATCATGCTGAAAATGTTCATCCATTTTTGGAAATAGCATTGATAAATTTACACGCAATTTCCTGTCCATCAGGCCTTCACCTGGAGATTTACCTATAACTATTGACAGCATGGAATGTTAATGTAGCACAGTGTCATATAAAGTTTCTTGCATGTTCATATTAGGCTTTCTCAGAGCATTTTTAATTTGATGAACAGTTTTCTTAGCCAGGCCATCCGATTTGGGATGGCACGGGAATTCACAGATGTGTTTGATGATTTTATTTTTGAAAAAATCTATTTCTTGAGCAGTGAATCCAGTGCCATTATCGGAAAAATTATTTCTGGTAATCCATGGCATAAAAAAAATAAATTTCACCAGCACTCATATTTTTCATCTTGCAATACTCCACCCATTTAGAGTATGCATCTATGAGTATAAGAAGTATTTTTTCCACTGATTGGGTCTGCATGATCCATGTGAAGTCTCTGCCATAGTTTAGTTGCTTTAGGCCATAGTGTATATTCCTTAGAATTCATATTCATTTTGGACTGACAAGCTGTGCATTTTTAAATGTGTTTCTCAATGTCTGTAGTTATCTTTGATTAATCAGATGTAGCTACATGGTAATGCTTTTACATGCACAATTCCTGGATGCCTTTAGTGCAATATATAATTTCCTCCACTCACAAATTGGTATTTCTACCCTATCATCCATTAACACAAAACTTGTCACAATTTGTCCAAAAAGCAGGTGCAAGGCATTGTGGTTTCTTAGGTGGTAGCCATTTCTAATCCAGCCTATCAGCAGTTAATACCCTTTATTGGCCCTTATCCATTTTGCTACTATATTTCTATTTAAATGTCTGATTATATGACATCTATATAATTAAATTTCTATTTCATTGCTCTGTGGCTCATCTTTGTCTGGACTTCTAGACAATGCATTGGCATGTGGAATCTTATTCCCTTTCTTATATGATATATAGTAATCATACGATGGAAATATATTTCTCCACCACAACATATGTAAACTCAAATGGTCAGATGTTAGCTTATTAATTCCAATAATGGCTTGTAATCGGTTGCTTTGTGAAAAAGTCTACTGAATATATATTAGTGAAACTTCTTTAAACTGAACATAATAGCCAAGACCTCTTTGTCAATCTGGTTATAGTTTCTCTCAGATTTAGAAAGAATCCTTGATGCTTAGAATTATGAGTCATTCACCATTATAACATGGATGACACAAAACTGCCCCCATGATCATCTAAAGTATCTGTCATTAAGCACATTTTGAGATTATTATCAAAACAAACCAGTAATTTGTCCAAGGACATCAAAAAAGTATTGTTCTGTTGTAACGCACTAGATAATTATATAGTAAAAATGTATAAATATGAATTTTTAGAGAAAAATTCTTCAAGAGAAAAAAAAAATACTTTACTTAAGTATATTAAATTTTATAAAGTAATTTTTAAAAATAATTAAATTATATAATTAAATAGCAGTGTAGTAATATATACCTATGGGTTTAGGTATCACTTATTCCGGAAGATTAGTTTTTTAATAAAAAAGACATTTATAAATGGTTCAAGTTTATCTCTAAGAATAAATTTATCAAAATCACACTTTTCTTTATTTTTGCCATAATATTCTATAAATACAATTTATCCAAACCGCTTCAAACACTTTTTAGCAAAACTCTTTATTTATACATATATATACACCGACATTTCGACTGACCTGCAGTCTTCTTCAGAGCAAGTTTATTCTAATAAACTTGCTCTGAAGAAGACTGCAGGTCAGTCAAAACAAATAAACTTACTCTGAAGAAGACTGCAGATCAGTCCAAATGTCGATGTATATATATGTACAAATAAAGAGTTATGCTAAAATGCGTTTGAAGCGGTTTGGATAAATTGTATTTATAAAATAAATTTAGTTTTACATTAGACTGTCAGATTGATAAGTAATCCAGTTAAGTATTTGTAAAATAGATGGTCTAACCAACCATCGAAAAAACTATTATTTTTAGGTATTGAATTATTTTAAGCTTAGAAATTACGTAATATTAATTAGACTTACAGCTCCTTGGTGTAAATTCTTGTCATAATTGATTTTGGCTGCTGATGGTGTTGCTTTCATCTTTACTGCTAGATAATTTTTGATTTCATTATTGATTCCTTATTCCAATTAGCATAGTTTAATATTTACTACATTCCAGAGTAATTTGTTTATTTTATTCAGCCATTTTCCCTCTCTTTCCCTTTTACTACATTTAAAATAATCATCATATACTTTATACCTAAATTATTTACAATATTGTCATTGAATTCTCTTAGAAAAAAATACACACACACAAACTCTTTACCAAAAAACATAATTCTAATAATGAGTTGTGTTAATTGCTCTAACAAGTTTTATTGATAAATGCCCATAAGAGAAAGCATTTAAAAATATCTATCTAGAAACCACACCCCAAACTCAGACCAATGGTTTCATATTTGCAAGAGTGTCAAGCTTGAAACCATTGGTCTGAGTTGGGGTGTGGTTTCTAGATAGAGATTTTTAAATGCTTTATCTTGCTGGAATTTATCAATAAAGCTTGTTAGAACAATTAGCACAGCTCATTATTTTTTTAGTATTTACAAGCTTAAAAATTAAATGATGTGATATATGACTTTAATTTTTATTGATACAATTCTAATGTTTTTATTATCAAACATTATTAAAATCTTTGATTATTATTGAGTTTTAAAATACAATTAAAACTTTTGATTAGTTTTAAAATGAATGCCATGTTAATTATATGTGAATATTTATTGCAGTCTTCAGAATTAAATTTTATCTTAGCTAAACTATTCTCTTAAAAAAAGAGATTTATATATCTGAAAATACGTTGCATTCTTTATCATTTAAATCAACTAACTAATAGAATGTTTTAATAATGACCATAACTTTATGGAAAGTCAATGTATTTTAAGTTTTCTGAAAATTGATGAATCTGAAAGGACATCCTATTTATTTAATTTTAATATGAATTTACATATTTCAAAGGAAATTTAAAATATAATGAGCATTTAAAATTCTCTCTTTTCATTTCCTAATAATAAAACATTTTTGTTTGTAACAATACATAAAATATATATTTAAATCAAATATTAAAATATATAAAGAAAATTAAAAAAAAATAAGTTTAATTATATTTATATAAAATGTTCTTCCTCTAGAATTCAAGAAAATGAGATAAAATAGTATGGTTCTTTTCAATTTCATTTTCTGAATGGAGGCAACATAGAGATTATTGAAAATAAAAATTTTAGATGTTTTTAAAAAATTTTAAGCCTCCTGTAATTAAAATACTTGTACAGTGTATTACATCCATGAGATTTCAAATTTCTTTAATAATTTATGAACTATTATTAGCTTGTAAAAATTAAAAGATTGAAGTGGAGTTGGGCTGGACATAATGCTAGAAGAGATGATAATAGATGGACAATTGAAATTTTAAACTGGATTCCAAGAGATTGTAAAAGACCCAGAAAGAGACCACATGTGAAATGGATGGATAAAATAAGAAAGTGTGCAGGGGTGATGTGGAGAAGAGAAGCTAAAGATCGGAGAAGATGGATTAAATTTGGAGAGACCTTCATTCTGCAGTGGATTGATAATGGTTGATAATGATGATGATGATTAGCTTGCAACCAAAAATATAATAAACTTATTTTCATTTTTCATAGCTTATATGATTAAAATTCAAATGATTAGCTTTCATATGAAAGGACTTTATTTGATTATTTAATGAAATTGATCTGCCATAAAATACTTTACTGTTCCATTAACTTATGAAATTATTATACAGATTAGTTATAAAAAGCTGATTCACCATTACTGTGGAAATATAAAGTATATTGATTACCTGACTGAATGAGGTAACAATCATTAATGGAGATTTTTAGATCAATTACTCACTCTCAGATATTCCACCATATTATCAATGATTTTTCACCATGTTTGTTTTGGAATAGACTGGCACAAATTTTCTTTTTAACTCTTTTAGCTAAATTTTTGATATGGCATGGGACAAAAACTTCACTTTCTGATTCTTTCTGTTCTCTGGTTTTTTTTTTACTCAGATAAATTTTAAATAAAAATCAGTTACAAAAATATAAGTTTAACTCTTATTGAACAATTATAACATGTAACCAAGACTTAAATTAATACATAAATTATTTAAGAAAATATTCCAGTGTACATTGCTAACTGAAGTTCAAACTTTATATTTATTCACAGAGGGCTTTACTAAAATACAATATTTGGGAGGGTGATTTTAATCTAAATTATATATGTGAAAATTGTATATTTGTTAGAATCTGTGTGAATCTGATTTGAAATTTGCCTTGTAACTATTTAAATATTATTATTTAATTCTTAACTCTTTTCATTTTTATTCCTCAATGACATAAACTAACTTTCTCCATTTAAAAGATTGGTAAAAGATTATTCCATTTCTGGCTCACTCAATACAATAAAGTGACCAACTTTAATATGGAATTTGTACATATATGTATATAATGAATATTTCTGCTGGAGTGATTTAATTTTTAAAAAAAGTGTTGTTTTATTTAGCATTATATATATAAAGAGAAAACTATTAACTCTATTCTTCAGCAACTTCTAGTCATACGAAATTACAACTTAAAATTTTTACTACATCAAACTTTGATAGCATAAGTTACAATTAATATTTTTTATTATTTGAAAATACACACTTTTTTTATTATTATTATTATTATTATTATTATTATTATTATTATTATTATTATTATTATTATTATTATTATTAATAATAATAATAATAATAATAATAATAATTTAATTTAATTTAATTTAGTACATTTAACAGATTTTACATCCAAACAAAAAATGCACAGCTAATCTAGTTCACAAAGCATTTGCAGAGTTTTTTGCACAGTAGTCCTAAATGTTCTATCATCTGTTTCAAATATATTAACAGCATTAAAGAATTTATTGTACAATCTAGGTAATCTTACTAATGCTGAATTTTTTAATGTTTCACTTTTAAATTTTGGAATATTATATATATTTTTTGATCTCGTATCCTTTATCTTAAGCTTAAATGATAATGTTGTTTGGCAACTTCTCACATCTATTATACCTGATGTAATTTTTTTTAAACACTTCATATCAGTATAGATTCATCTTTTGTAGAGTGCATTGTTGTCACATATTATTTCTGATTTAATGTATCTGAAAAAATTTTTATAAATCTTTTCCAGTGCTAATCTATTATTTAATTTATATGAGTTCCAGATCAAAGATCCATAATTTAAAATAGGTAAGACCAATGTATGAAACAAATACACACATGTATTTCTCTTAAACATTTTACAGTTTCTGAGAATTAAACCCATTATTTTATAACTTTTTGTAATAATATTTTGAATATTATTATTAAATGTTCCATTATTATTAAAAATAATACCTAAATCTTTATGATCTTCTTTTCTTAAAATACTTTTTGAGTTTAGTGTATAATTAAACAGACTTGTAGTTGATTTTTTAGAAAATGATATGACACAACATTTTTCAATGTTAATTTCCATATAGTTTTCCACACACCAATCCTGAAAATTCTTGATATCAGACTTCTGATCATCAAAGTTCTTAATAGTTTTATATAGTTTAATATCATCTGCAAAGCTGAGAATGTCAGAACCACTTACACACTGCTCTATATCCAAAGAATAAACTGAAAAAAGCAGTGGTCTGAGTATACTTCCTTGAGGCACTCCAGCATTACTAAAATATGTGTATGATTTTGCAGACCCAAAAGATACAAAATTAGGTCTATTTGAGACAAAAGATGATATTATTATTATTATTATTATTATTATTATTATTATTATAATAATAATAATAATAATAATAATAATAATAATAATAATAATAATAATAATAATAATAATAATAATAATAATAATAATAATAATAATAATAATAATAATAATAATAATAATAATAATAATAATAATAATAATAATAATAATAATAATAATAATAATAATAATAATAATAATAATAATAATAATAATAATAATAATAATAATAATAATAATAATAATAATAATAATAATAATAATAATAATAATAATAATAATAATAATAATAATAATAATAATAATAATAATAATAATAATAATAATAATAATAATAATAATAATAATAATAATAATAATAATAATAATAATAATAATAATAATAATAATAATAATAATAATAATAATAAAAAATTACTTCCCGTAAAATATAAATAAAAAATATTAACTTAAAAATGAAGTTAAAAAAAGAGAAGTTATAAATAAATATAATAAAAATATGCTAAACGTTTTCGAGGATCCATGCCTCATAATCATAGCTTTCATAAAAATACATAATAAAATATATACAAAGATATATAAAATTAGCACGTGTTACATGGACCATTTCTTCGATATATCAAAGCAAGTGTCTTTTCTATTTATAGCATTAATATTTTCATTAATATAGAATGCTTCTTTTATTTTTCTCTTATGATCATTTGATTCAGTGCATAAAATTACAGGATTGGAAGGAATAAAATTGTGTCCAGATTTCATGGAATGCTCTAAAAATACAGAAGATATATTGTTGTTCTTCTGAGCTCTCTTGTAAGTGTACATGTGTTGAGCAAGCCTAGTATTAACAGTAGCTTTAGTTTCACCATAATATACAGCAAGACATTTTTCTTGAGGACATGAAATGGAATAAACTACATGAGGGGTGAATGAGGAGTTCTAAATCCAATTTTAAACTTATTGAATAATGCTTTAGTTAATTTGTTAGATATTTTGGAAATGTAAGGAATAGTAATTCTAGGAAGTTGAACACATGGTACAATACTATTTATTTTATTATGGAATTTAGAAATATAATTTTTAATAGACCAAAGTTTAAAACCTGCTTTCATCAAATCTTTAATAAAATTATTCAGATTTAATATTAATGGAAATATTAATGCTATAAATAGAAAAGACACTTGCTTTGATATATCGAAGAAATGGTCCATGTAACACGTGCTAATTTTATATATCTTTGTATATATTTTATTATGTATTTTTATGAAAGCTATGATTATGAGGCATGGATCCTCGAAAACGTTTAGCATATTTTTATTATATTTATTTATAACTTCTCTTTTTTTAACTTCATTTTTAAGTTAATATTTTTTATTTAATAATAATAATAATATTGTTATTATTATTATTATTATTATTATTATTATTATTATTATTATTATTATTCTGCGGTCCTGTTGTGCGTGAGTATAACATGCCAACGAACCTCTAAATAAAAAACTTTTTAAAAACTCAGAAAACTCAAAGGTAATTCTTTTTTTTTAACTTTAACAAAAAGTATTTCAAACATAAGTTTTAAAAAAATTGCAATTAAAAAAAAATATTAACAATAGAAATAAAAAAAAAACATAAATACACAGACTGAAAATCGTCAAGTATATATCAAACATGGCGGCGGCACAGCTAAAAAATTCAAACGTAAATGGTGCCAATATAAACGCCAATGATGGAAACATCAATAATAGTTTAAAGACTTATGCTAATGTAACAAAAGCTACTTTGCAAAATAAAGTTATAGCAACTCACTCAAACTCGATTGCAGCTAGTAGATTTCAAAGAGTAACCAATGATGATATGAACGAACTAAATCTAGTTTATGAAAACAACTCTGAGCCCCCATCGAGTATTTGGTCTCAGGAAGAATTAAGAACAATTAGCACTGAATTTAATAACACAATACCAACAAGCTTTTCAACACATTTAAAAAATTTTTTTCAAACAGATTGATTGTCCTAGCTGCAACTGATAAAACCTAACACTTTCCAAATTCCCAAGAGAAAAGTTATATGAAGCTATAACAGAAAATGGGAGTTGGGAAACAATCTCAAGCATAGGGGAACACCACAACTCAAGATACCTAGCATTAGAATTCTTTGAAGACTATCAAAAAAATAAATTTTTAACTCAAATCAAAACAATAGGAAATTATGCTTTAATAGTAGTAAAAACCTTAAAAACTTTATTACAGGTACGATAAAAAATACTTATTTTGGCTATAATATAAATGACTTTCAAAGTATGATGAAAGCATTTGGCAAAGTATTATATTTAAAATCTATTTTACATACTGATACACCGATTCCAGTGTGCAGTAATAGTTTTACTTTTAAAATCAAGCTTAATGAATCAATAGCTCCAGAGAATATCCCCACACAAGTCATAGATCAAGAAGCAATTTTAAATATATATATATATAAGGGGCTTAGGACCACAATGCTTCATCTGTGGTGAGCGTGGTCACCTTGCAGCAAACTGTAGCAAAAATAAAAAAGAAAATATATCACAGACAAAAGCAAACCCCAATTAACTACAAACATCTATTCAAGAAAAAATGGAAACACAAGAGAGCATTAAAAACCAACAATTAGAGGAACTAAACAACAAAAACATAACTGGAGATGATCACATTTTGGATTTAACTGTTAAAACAAAAATAAATGATAAAACACTAAATCAAGAAAGACAACAAAATTATACAATGGAATCGATGGAAAACACCAATAAAATAGATAGCAATAGCAACGAGGAAACAGCACAAACACAGAACATACAAAGAATAAGAATTATAAATAAAACTTCTGAAGCTATTATGGATTTAACTACACCATGCCTTCCTCAAATACAAAAAAATACCACACCTCCAAATAGAAAACCAGGCCGGCCACCAAAAAAGAATAGGACAGCCAAGAAAGCTAAAATTGAAGAAAAAAATAGTGACACAACAATACAAGATAACCATTCAGATAACTCAATGGATGAGGAAACAGAACAAAATTATGAAGACACTATAAAACAACTTTTTCTCAATTCAAAACCTGAACATAAATATAACCACCAAACACCAATTCAATGAAGTTAAAAATTGGCGCATTGAATGTTAGGGGTTTAAACTCAACCCAAAAAATTACAAAGCTTAAACAATGGGTTTCACTTACACAACCGCATATACTCGGATTAATGGAGACAAAAATCTATGCCGGATCACAAAATGACCCAGCAAAATATTTAACCAAAAAAGGTTTCTGTGCCTGTTCCAGAGACTCTTCATCACCTTCTGCAGGCACAAGCATTCTTATTTCAACAAACTGCCCTTTCACAGCTTTCAAAATTATATTCATAGATGCTAACTTACTAATTACAACTTTTCAACATAAAACTATAAACCTCAATATAATTTTGGTCTACCTGCCTATTCAAGATAACCAAATTAACACTATAATAATGAACATCAACTCCATACTTGCAAGTACAGCAAACCCAACAATATTGATTGGTGATTGCAACATGTCATATTAGAAATTCATAGAAAAATGGCTTCACCGAATATCTATATCACTGATGAGTGGTGAAGGCTTCTTACCGATGAATACAATATCTTTCCACAATGGTCATCACACATCACTCATCGATCTATGCTTCTACTCCCCAATGCTGCACCATCAAATATCAATAAAATTAACCCCCTCAGCAACTCGGACCATTCAGCACAAATAGTATCATTAAACCTTACACAAATGCAGACATCACTTCTCCCACTAACAAAAACAGAGTACTACTTCCAACAACCACACCAGAATTTGTTTTCTCAGAAACATACATAATGCTAAACAAAATAAAAGATATGAATCTCAACCCCATACAACAATATCTGGCATACATAAGCATTCTATCATTCAATATCTCACATGTGCCAAAAATCAACCACCACCATCCAAATTGTTGACACTCGCAAATGAAATTCATAAATGAATAACCATGATTGTGCCATCACACCAAACGCAGCGGTATATTCATGGTCTAACAAGTACATACAACAAAACATATGAAACACTAAAAGAATATTTAAGAATCAAAAAAAGCAAAATATGCATAACCCAACCACATACATGGACCTGAGCATACATTAAATGGGCACTGGGAAACCCACCAATCATCAAAGTTCCAATGGCAATAAAGACAAAGGACAGCATATATACAGGACACAATATGATCCTTCCTATCTTTGAGCATTTAAAACCAAACTGCAGTCTAAAACACCACTTAAATTACACTCCAAGATATTTGGACCAGCAGAAACACAAAAACCTTTCACAACAAAGGACTTCCTGACAAAACTAAATACAATACCAAATGCATGCCATCCAGGAAGTCCTGGAATACCATTATTTATACTAAAACACCTAAGTAAATACACAGCACAATATCTATGCAACCTAGCAAACCACCTATCTCAAGAAATTCAGGATGTGGAGGGAGTTCATCCCATTGCAATAGTACCATTCAACAAAAAAGCTAAAACTACCCTATCCCTCACAGAGCTCAGACCAATTTCCATGGAATCTTTGCCAATAAAAATTCTTGGAAAAATAATAAAAGAAACAATAGAACCACATAAAATGCCGCTGATATCAGAAGTTCAATTTGCCAAAAGAAACTCCTCCACAATTCAAGCGGCATCATTATTTAAAGCAATCCTGGATTCAACAAGACAGAAAAAAAAATACAGTCCAATAGCAATTCAACTAGATATCGAGGGAGCTTTTGATGGAGTAGACATTTCCATATTGTTAGACATGCTTGGAAACACATCTATCCCCAAGACACATCTGTACATCATTGCAAATCTACTTCTCAACAGAGAAATACACATAATGTTAAATGGAAGAAATTCTCCATCATTTGTTCCTACCCAATCCATATCCCAAGGCTCTCCTCTCAGTTCACTATTATTTATTCTATATATTAACCCTTTAACTAGAAAAAATCCAAAAAACATTTACTGGCATTCAAGTACCTGGCACTACACAATATATAGCTTGCTTGGCTTATATGGACGACATCACAGTCTTTCTCAATTCAAAAAACAATTACCGCAATTACAAAAAATTCTTAAAGAATATACGCAACAATACAAATTGAAGGTTAATCCAGAAAAGTCTACTGCTTGGTCCATGTTTACTGGAAAACCATGCACGTCCATTTACAAAGCAAAACCAACCCATTTTTTAGGATTCCCATTTCATCTGGGAATAACCGGAATGAGGTGTTCAATACAAAATAGATTAAAAGAAGAAGCACAACGCATTGTCACCTCCCTATCAAAAACATATCTCTCCATATATTCTAAAGTCCAGCTAATAAACCAACTTATAATGACAAAAATAACATATTATTTACCAATAATAAAATTCTCAAAAGGTTTCAAAGCAAGGATTAAAAACATCTGCAACCAACTTCTATGGTCAAGAAAAGTGGTTGCAATATCAACAAAAAGACTAAATCAACCCCTTATTAAAAATGGTTTGGGTTTGCACAACATTGACATTTAAATGCACAAAAATTAAGTAATCTAGTAATTTCCATTACAAACCAATTTCCAAAACTTAAATGTTCAATTCAAATCACTCCAACAGACAAACCACCCCCAACAGGTCTATATATATCATCAATCATCCATCAATGTAAAACAACTTTTAACAGAACAGAGCAATATACACACAAATATTCATATTGGAACATTCACGAACAAATTCAACAGGAAAGAGACCTAAATAACAATAACACAATACTCGGAATAAACAACAGAAAACTACTACATGAATACAAAAAGTGGTCACTAGAACCCAAATTTTTTGATTTCATTCTAAAAATAAATCTTATCGCAATGCCAACATCATACTTCTTGCACCATAAAAGGATGTATATTTCAATAGACCCTTTTTGTGGACTATGCCACAAGGCTGAAGAGACTCTACAACACCTATTGTATCAATGTACTGCATTACACAATGTAAGAACAATGATGAGTGCAATATACCATCAGCAAAACATGACCATTGATCATATAACTAAGGGTTTTAAAGGCAGATCAACACCCAACATTAGGGCAGCAACCTTTGTATTATATGCTTTTTGGTGTACCAGGTGTACCTATCTAATGGGCAACAACCCTAGAAGGCATCCGTCCACCTTCTACAACAAATTAAATCAGATACGTAATAGAGACAAAATAATAGCAAATCCCCATATTTACGCAGCTACATGGTCTCTTATCAAACAACAATCAATGCTATAAGCACCAAAATATTCAAGAACACTGAAAATTCAATAACATTAAAACACCGAAATAAAAAAGACAATTTTTTCCTCTCTCTACAATTAATAATTTTTTATGTAAGAATTAGATAACTTTTTATTGAAAACATGAACTGAAGACTATAAAAATGCTTGTATACAAAACCAATGCTAAAACCACTGTTAAAAATCAATGTAAAATCAATGTAAAAAACTATGTATTTCTTTGATTAATAAACTTCCTTTTTTGAAACATCATCATCATCATCATCATCATCATCATCATCATCATCATAATAATAATAAGAATAACAACAACAACAACAACAACAACAACAGGACACTAAATAAATTAATATATCTAAATATTTAGAATTAAAAGACAAAATTCAGTTCAGTTAAGATCAATAAATGCCTATCTGACATAGTTGTAATATTTTACTTGTTTAATTCATAATTCTTAACTTTAATGCTATCTTTTTAAAAAAGAGTTAGTGTAAGTTCAATTTTAAAGAAGATTATATCTCGCAAACCTTACAAAATATCATAGAAGGCATAAAAAAAAAAAAAAACAATCACTAAATAAGCTGGCCTGAATTTCAAACAAAAAATCAACAAAAAAAAAATCAATAGTCTTTCTTTTTTTACTATGATATAAAAAATGTTAAGATCTTAAAATGAATAACTATAAATTATTATTATTATTATTATTAATTGATATTTGCATTTACCAAAGGAAAAAAAAGTAAATATTTATTATTTTATTTATATAAAAATGTATACATTTAGATGGTTTTATATTTACAAACATTGAATGTATTTATATATCTAATACTATAAACAACAAAATTAATATTCACTTAAGTTTTCATCACCATATTAGTATTTTAAAACCGCAGGAGATTTATTAGGAAATATTGGAAAATCAGAAATATCAGATTAAAAGTATTGCATCTATGTGATTACATATTGTAATTGATAGAATTGTGCAACTCATATGAAAATCACATGAGGGCAATCCAGATGTGCATTCCACATTCTGATATTACAGACTGATAAGTTATTCTTTTACATCCTGCTAAGGTCAGGGAGAAATACAAAACTCTTAACTATTTTACTTAAGTTATTAATTGCACAATAATAATGACAAACTGCCAAAAATAATGAAACATCCAATTTATTTACGTAAATATAAAATAGCACACATTGGCGGCACTTTACTTAACTGCTTTATAAATTAATTAAAGATAACTCAACCTTTCTAAATCTTGTTAGCATTATTTTAACTTAAGCACAGATATAGTATACAGTAGCTTAAATATCTTTAAACAATTGAAATTTGATCATTTCTAATTTAGGGTATTAGTATCATTAGATGGTTTTGAATGGCATTGTTAAAATAGTTCATTCTATACCACAACAAATTATCTGTTATTTTATATTGGTGGTTTATTCTCTGAACTGGTTTTCCTGACCTATTTCTTTCCAACACATCAAATATACATATATAATCAAGGTCAGTCCTCTGAAGGTTAATTAAAATTTTTGAAGTCCTCCTCCACTGAGTCATTAATGGCTACTGAGAGGGTATTTATCACCATATTTTCCAGTGATAGATTTTGTTAGCTGATCTCTATCCGGGTCAAATCAAAATATCTGCCACTGTATTGTTTGCTCCAGCACAGTGAATTTTATAAATGAACTTCTACAGAAACAAACTCCACTATATTAATCTGTCATTAGTGAAGTAACTGATGTTCAGAAACTCCAGATACTTATGGTTAGTAATAATAATTAAGTCTGAGCCCAATAGAAATTGTTTAAATTTTCCATGGCAAGTGCCTCTTTTTCATTTATGGTATAATTTAGTTCTGCACCTTTCATGGCCCTGCTGCTAAAGTACAATACTTGTGGGTGCTGTTCTTCATTGACTTGAAACAATATGGCTCCTGTCATTTTTTGCTACTGTTGGTCTATAGATAAAATGGCCAATCAAATTCTGGATATAACAATATAACAGTTCTCAATAAGTTTTCCTTAACCATCGGAAAGTCTGTATCCTGTGTTGGCAACCAATTCCACTGCTGTTTATTGCATAATAAGATGAGAAACGAAGCTGTATCTTTTGCAAAATTTGGATAAAACCAGTGGTAAAAGTTACACATCCCCAAAAAGGATCTCAGTTGTTTCTTATTTATTAGTTTGGGAGGCTAAAATTTTGTCTGGATATGACTTAATCCCTTATTGTTTGATCATATGTCCTAAGAATGGGATTTCCTTCTTCAGAAATTGACTTTTCTGAAGATTTACTGTTATATTTTATTTTAT
Organism: Epiperipatus broadwayi; assembly: GCA_028023455.1. Taxonomy (NCBI): domain Eukaryota; kingdom Metazoa; phylum Onychophora; class Udeonychophora; order Euonychophora; family Peripatidae; genus Epiperipatus; species Epiperipatus broadwayi. The sequence goes on along the minus strand of JAQFVV010000680.1, from coordinate 82,967 downwards.
TTTTTGCATTCTCAGAAAAACATGGTTAAATGTTGCATATGTTCTTCCATCCTTTGTGATGCAATAACAAAATAGTCCATGTATAAGATGATAACCACTTTCAACTCTTTTGACAGAACCTGGTCTAAACATCTTAATAGATCCACACCACTATTGATTAGCCTGAATGGTACCTGCTGAGACATATGTATATCCTCCATATTTGAAAGCAGTATATCTTTGATCCTGTGTATGAAATGGAATCTGCCAAAAGCTGGAGGCCAGATCAACTATGATAAAGATAGTCTTATCCTTGAAATTAAATAATACCTCCTGAATAGAAGGCAGAACATTCCTCTCTGATATAATAATAGTTTAAACCCCTGGCATCTAAACATAGTCTGACAGTCTAATCCTTCTTTTCCACAATTACTAACAGATTGTTATATGATTATGATGAGGCTTTTTAAATTACTCCCCAATTGAGCATTTGCTAAAATTGTGCCTCTATTTCTTTGTGGTATTGAACCGGGACTGGGTAAGTGCGTTTCTGAAAACATGTCTCTTCTGACTGGGATATAGTGTACGTATCCCTGTATTTCTCCAATTTATCCTTATCATAATGACAGCTGACCCTTTTACTTTCAATTGGATCTGATTGATTATTACGGGGTGTATACTATTTACTTGCACCCATACTTTTCCCTTATCCAAAAAACCTGATTGTTCATTATTTATGATTAGTAATCACTTTTGGTAATTAGTTATGCATTTATGTTTACATAATAAATCAGATCCCAGAACTATCTTCTATATCAATCGATAATCTAATTAACGATTGCAGACCTTATTTATATATTCATCCATTTTTGGATACTCTCAATCCTAGTGGGGGTTTTTTCTGTTGGCCAAAAATTATTTGTGCCTGCTTAATAGTCAATGTTGATATATGCTGGTCTTGAGTTTTGATTTGTACAAATGAGACCTTAAAGATCAAGGAAATCTGGCTGCTCATATCCAATAACACTCTGGTTTGCAGTTTTTCACTTCCACAACAACTAATGGATAGGTTTGATAATCTTGCCTTGATGTATTTTCTGCATCTTCAAAAACCATATTGCTCACCACACCAGGCAACTTTCTTTTTGTACTAGTATGTTTCCTCCCTTTTATTTTATGTGCAGAAAAATGCCCTTTTTACTAAGTCCTACTTTATTTCTTCTAACTTTTCCCTTAAATCTATTTGGTTTTGCTTCATTTCTTGATTTTGATTTATCATTTCTTTAATTTCTTGATGATTTCTATTTAACATTTCCAACATTAACTTCATCATCATCTGGATATCGGCTTACTTGTTCTTTCCACCACTTGGAAATTTTTGAAAGAAATAGAACTATCTGCCTCCCATACTACCTCCTCAGTTATTAAATCATAATTTTGTTCTTCAGATTCCATATTTATAATATATAAAAATTCTTCCCCGTTTTTCTAAAGTAGCCATAAATTCTGTTTTAACAATCTTTCTTGACTATTAATTCTCTATTCTCTTTAAACATCTACCCAACTCTGTCTTACTTTAACTGAGCATATGCCAGTTCTCCATCAAAGTCCTTCATTTGCAATCCACATTATGTTCCACTTTTAAACTTTCTAATATTCAATGAAACAAAAATATCTTTTATATATATATATATTACAGGATGGATTTACTTTCTTATCACTGAAACAAATTTCATAAACGAAAATAATTTTTATTAAGCCTCCTGTACATGTATATACATTTTATTCTCACTATTGGCAATATTTGTCAAACAATTTTTTCTTTGATAAATCTATTATCCAATCAACAAATTTAATCTATATTTAAAAATGACCTACTCAAAACTTCTCCCACTTCTACAACCTGTCAAACTTATTTTTAAAAAACAAAACAAACGTATCCTATTTAAACTTTTTCTCTTCTATATTTTACATCATTAAAAAATCTATAGGTATCTTAGGAATATATGGTTAATTCCCTGTGCTCATATTTCAAGCACTATATTATATATGTATCTCAGGGATTCATGGACAATACAATCAGGTTGATATTACAGGAGCTGTCTTACAAAAAATATATGTACCTCAGGAATATGTAGGTGATTCCTCATGCCCTCTTGCAGGCATCATATTATAAAAATATATATACTGTAACTGACAGTATTGTGCAACTCACATGAAAATCACCAGAGAGCAATCCACATGTGCATTCCACATTCCGTCACAGACTGATAAATTTTTCTTTTTCATCCTGCTAAGTTCAGGGAGAAACATGAAATTCTTAACTATTTTACTTAAGTTATTGAATGCAAATAATGATGACAAATTGCCAAAAATAATGAGACACCCAATTTATTTACATTTATACAAAATAACATACATTTTTCTTAATTGCTTTATAAATTAATTAAAAGTAACTCAACCTTTCTAAACCTTGTTAGCATTATTTTAACATGTGCACAGATATAGTATAAGATAGCTTAAATGTCTTTAAACAATTGAGATTTAATAATTTCTAATTTAGGGTATTATTATCACTGGATGTTTTTGAATGGATCCCAATCTACTGTATAGACATTTAACCACTAGTACCTCTCATTATCTCCATTCTAAGACTAAATGACCCTGCCAAATAAGGATATCACGATATTATCAATGCAAACCATTTAAGTAATTGACCGTCCATGCAATTTCAGGTTAGAATATTAGCAAGCAATTAAAATAATCAAATAATTGTATAACACATTCATACCCTAGGAATTAAACTTTTACTGCATACTACTCTTTAGAGTATATGGTACCACATATGAGTGACCGGCAGTCACAAACATATCACTACATGACATGTATGAAAATAAAATAGATAACATATGATAGTGAAGCAATGGATCTGAAGCCCGATCCATGCTTCACATCTTCCTATAAACTTAATTAGTATTGTAGACTTGAATTAAGTTTATAGTTCAATATCAGCAGGGTTTTGCATTAGAGTTAAAAATAATTATGCTTATCAAATGTGTATTACATTTAAATATTTTGTTTTAAATAAATTTCATTCTATTAATAAAAATTGCTTAACCTATTAGTCAAACATATATATACATCTAGCGTATATATATGAGTTAATGCAAGATTCTGCTGAAATAAAATGCTTATTCTACTATAAAAAAATAATAATATATTGTTGTTAAAATTTTGTTAAAATATTTAGTATGATTTGATTTTGAGATAAGCCTGCCAACATTTTCTAAAAGAATGTATAGTTTTGATTAGTGAGCCATTCAAGTCTAATTAAAGATGGCCTTCTCTTTCTTTCTTTTTAATTAATAGAATTCAAACTTTAAAGAAAGAAATCTAGAGTAAAAAAGTAAAAGTTAATTTTAGAAAATGTTATTTTGAAACAAAGGAGCATGGGGAGGCTTATCAAGATCTCAGATCATACAAACAATAGAAGGTAGCTAAGAAAAAAAGTTATAAAAGGGAGAAGTGAGAACAAAAGACTAGATTATTCAGATTTTTCCTTTTGAAGGATTCAGTTGATTCTGATTTTCTTGGTGAAGGTGATTCTTTCAGAGTTTGCTATTGGAAGATTGATTCAGATTTTGCTGTTGCAAGGTGCATTCAGATTTCTCTTAGGAGAACTCTGTCAGATTTTGTTCGTGATTTTATTCCCAAAAGTCTACAACTGTTGTCTACAAATCATGAAGAAGTTTGAACCTGCTCAAGCTAAAAATCATATAAGTTTGATAGATTCTACTATGCTCGGCTAGGCAAATAAATAGCTTTGCCTATCGCCGAGGTTCCGGAATACCATTCAAAATGCCTTAATATCCACTCAATAGTCATCTGAACTCTGTGCCGTGTCTGGAGAACTTTTCGTGAAACCATACTACATAGTTTCATTGTCCGGACAACTACATTTCGACGGTCGGATCAAGCCACGAACGCCGTAGGGAACATGACCAAGGAAAAAGGACGGTAATCGTATCTCCTCTATTGAACTATTTCTTATGCTACCTTTTGTTCATTTTTTTTTAATTGCTTCAGTGAATTTATATGTATTTGCTATGTAACCATTTTTATTAGACTAACCTTAAATATATATATATTGTGTGATCATCTATCTATATGTAACCTTTTTCCCTTCGCTATTCTTCCTTACTAACCAGTGTAAATATTTAGTATTCCATTGCGGTTAAGTTTAATAGTTAATTTTTGTTCATTTAAAATCTCTTTCCAATTTTATTTATGTTTGTTAATTAAATACGAGTCAGTTTCTTTTGTGTGCCAACTTGATCTCTTTGATAACGCCTCTTTTGTCCGCCATTAGCTTTACGTATATCTGATTTAACTATATACGTTTTAAATAATTTTTAAACACTGTTTTTAGCGCAAAGCAATTAGAAATGCTTTGCGAAAGATTCTTTTTTTATCGTACTTTATCGAGAAGATCGAGTTGACAATTTTTAATAAAATTGGGAAGAAAAGAGTTAGACCGCAAATCTATTAATCTGTTTTTAATTGTCTAATTAGTTTGTTTCATTAATTTAGGGGAATAGTGGAGGCCATTAAATCATTATTCCTATTTTAAAGTCATTAATTAAAGATCTATTATTTAACTAACAAGCTTGACTTTTGCTAAATTTGTTATAAATGCTTTATTTTACTTTTCAATGATCCAGGCATGCATAACGCAAAACACATTTCTTAGTACTTTTACACACATTTAACTATTTAGCTCCTTAGGATTTTCCGTCCATGTCTCTACCGCTGTTGCTAAGCTTTGTGGCCGGTTGAAAAATAATTTATGCATGGCTCAGATAGTGTTGTTTGTTCGTGATCAGGCCTCGAGAATAGGCGAATGGGCAGAGGTCATAGTATTCTTGATTTAATATCTCGCGTATGAGTGGCCCCGAGGTACCTTCGCCTAGTATTCGAACTGGGTTAAGCCAACATACATCATCTGACTGTCACAGTAGATTTTTTTTTTCCGTAATTCTGGACGCCCATCGTGTGGCTATTCGAAATTTTCCATACCCTGCAATGCCCTGTATAACATTTGTATGTGTGTATAATGTTTTTTCTTTTTCTGTTTTAAATTAGTGAATAATATATATATGTAGATTTTTTTTCCCCGGGTTTGTACGCATATATATAATGTTTTTTTTTTAAAATAACATGAAATAATTGTTAGTTATACGTAATATTTTTTTTCCGTAATTCTGACGCCAACAACGTGGGACGAATGTCATTTTTTTAAAAAAAAAATTTTTTTTTAGTACCCTGAGAAGTTAGTTTTAGTTGAATATATTTATATAAAAATAATATATGTATAATTTTTCCAAGTTTGTTTCCTAATGTGAGCCAAATGTCATTTTTTTAAATTAATTAACAAGTTAAATGTGTCACAAAGTAAAAAAAAATTTTTTCCGAGTTTAGTATATATATGTAATGAATAGTTTATATTTAAAAAGTTAACACTCCGTTAGTTATTTTTTTTGTGTGTGATTATAAAATTAGATTTCAGAATTAAACCAATTTTTTTTGCCTAATGAGTAGATTTGTCATGGCCAGTTCGCCATATTTGTTTTCGTATAAAGTAGATAGCTTCGATGAGGCGGAAGTGTCAAATATATACCCACCCGCCCTCCCTTAAATTAGCTTTCGTATTTTAGATTATTTTTAGTATTGCTCAAATATGAGAAGTTTTGAAATAATAATGTTTTTCGAAATATAACATATATACGATAGTGTTAATATTTTAGTAAAAATTACAAATAGATAATAGAATTTTTTCTCCGTTTGTATAAATTTTTGTGAAGATCTAAGAGATAACATTTTTCCATTAATAGAATTTTTTTTGAAGATCAAAAAGTTTTTGATAAGTTCAAATTGACACGTGTCAACGTATGGTGTTAGCAAATATTTTTTTCACTTTCTCTGCGTTTCGTTTCTTTATATTGAATAATTGTAATCATGTAAATTTTTTTTTCCTTTGTAAAGATTTTGAAATTACGTTTCCTCGCAAACATATATAAATTAAGTTTTGTTTCAATACTAGCAAACTTAATTTTATCTTATAAGAAAAGTAAATGCGTATGTTCGTTAATAAATATATATATTAAAGATATATTTTTGTATAACATATATGTCAGCCACCCTTTAGTTAAGATTTTTTTTCTTCTCTCAATTCGGATTATGCTATTGAATCATTTATTGAGTAACCGTTAGGTGAAGACCCTTTGAGTAACCATTAGGTGAAGCCCTTGTTTTTTAGTAACCATGTTTGGTGAAGACCCTTAGAGTAACCGTTTAGGTGAAGACCCCTTACATTGTAGAGTTCTCGATTGCTGTGTAGCCTGAAATAATAGGTCTATGTCCGCAATCATTGTTTCCCTGTCATAGTTGCGACCAGCGTTTACTAGCCTGAAATAATAGGAGTATGCGGTTGGCAATTTGACATTCTTTCTAATAAATTCATGTACATGATAATAAAAGAAATATTTGTATAGGTATATCTGTTTGTATATTTATATGTAGTCATATATATGCTTATTTAATGATGTACATATTCATATATATGGATGTATATGGTATACACTTCGTTATAGTTCGGTAAAACCCGTTTTTATATAAATGTTTTTTAAACAGTTTTGATTTCAATGCGTGATTCTGTAAAATTGCGTGATAATTGTTAATCTATTTCGGGTGTGACCAAAATGGTAATTGGTTTCGATCCCAGGTTCATAATTCGGAGTGGCGGTTATCATGGGATTTTACTTTTATTTTAATTGTTTTTTGTATTAATATTTTGTTTTGTTAATCGTACTTTAGGCTGATTAAATTTTTTTGTGTGTCTTGACCAAAATGGTGATTGGTTTCGAACCCAGGTCAGACATGTTACCTTACTTAGTTGTTATACGTCTTAGACTTAATTAATATTGTCATTTAAAATACCATTTACTGATTCATGCAGAGATTTTTTTGAAAGTGAAGTGAAAATCAAAATAAATTGTAATCGCATTAAACTTTATAAACCTTATCAATGTGTGCTTGGGTCATTATCCATTAATATGTATATTTGATATGGCCATTGTCTTGTCGACTGGCGCCCTTCTCAAATAAATTTGTCGGCAAGTGCAATCTCTCATATCGGATATCAAATAAACCAAACTATAGTAGATGATCAAAATAACAATGTATGCTTAGTGAGCCAAAATAATTTTTAAACATGACTTATATATATATTGCTCACATATTTCTTTATATATATATACTTGCATTAATGTAAATGCATTTTTTAGTTGTTTCAGGTGTCAGAGAAAGCCAGGTCAAGCTGTAAGTGTGTTATTTTAATTATATTGGGACAAAATGGCAGTGATATTTTAATGAAATATAACAATAAATAAAGTGAGGAGACTAATATGTAGTATAAATATTAAAGACAGACACGGCAGGATTTTATATATATATTTTTTCATGTACAAACAGATACATATAGGCATAGGGTTAAGATAGGACCTCGTGAGGTAGGCAAAGTTAATTTCTGAAAACATAAATAAAACAGATAGTTATACAAAATAAAGAACTTAGAATACTGACTTAGTTATAATTTTAGAAAGAAGTAAAAAAAATTTTTTTTGATATACAGAAGGATATAGCTCCTAGATATACGTGATATAATATACTTATCTAGTTTATAAAAGACTAAAATAAGTTTTACAAACAAAGTGAATGTTATATAACAAAATAGCCAATATTAGGCAAAAATGGACCAACAGAAGAAAGACGAACATGACAGCGATGAGGAGGTAGTGCTCAACCTTCCAAATACGGCAACGTGCAGTGACCAAAAATACAATTTGAAAGATCTCATCACAGAAATGAGAGATGAAAATGAAATGATGATGAAAATGTTGCAAGAATTTATGAATATCACATCGCAAAGATTGAACCGTTTGGAGGCACATATGGAACTCCATCAAGAACGGAGTATTGTAGCAGAAGCATCACCAGAAGATGATACTCAAAATCAAGATGACACTGATATGAAATCATCGAGTGATTATGAATCAGGTGAAGCCACTCACCAGTCGGATTTCTCTGGACAAATGAATGAGGAGAGTAAAAAAACAAATGATCAACAGCTGTTTAACCAACTCCAGGTGCAACAGGACAGTGAAATCTTTACTGTGGCAAAGATTAGCAACATAAAATGTTTTAGAGAAGAACCGGTTGGGAACTCTAGACACCACCTTGATAGCTTGAAAATCTGTTTCCAAGTCCAGAACATGACTGAGCAAGAAAAGAAGGCAAAGGAAAAATTAAGACGTACAGCTCGGCATCGCAAGAATCGGAACCGGCAATATAAATGCAGGAAAGGAAAGCAAGCATGGCTAAGAGACCTTAGGCCAAGTAGTAAGGTGTGGAGGAAAGTTAAAAAGTTCTTCCCAATATATAAAGGCCCTCACACATTAAAAAAGAAGTGTGGAATAAGTGTTTTGTTTTGGAAAAATAATCTCAGCCTACAAAGACAGTATAATGCTACAAACATAAAACCTTATGTACCACCAGACCCCGGAAAATATGCAAATTAAAAATAGATACATACCATGTTAGACTAAATACAACACAGACCCGATTTAAGACACAGAAGATTGAATTATGGATAAACCGTGAGATAGAATAAAGTAAGAAAACACCGTAGGTAGTAACAAATTAAATATTACAGCAAATAAAGAGTAGGTTTGAACTCACCTGGCACAAATTCTTACCTCTGACCTGAAGCAACTGCATTTTTTTTTTAACATTTTTTTTTTGCTCACTAACTATTGGGAAATGAAGCAATGGATCTGAAGCCCGATCCATGCTTCACATCTTCCTATAAACTTAATTAGTATTGTAGACCTGAATTAAGTTTATAGTTCAATATCAGCAGGGTTTTGCATTAGAGTTAAAAATAATTATGCTTATCAAATGTGTATTACATTTAAATATTTTGTTTTAAATAAATTTCATTCTATTAATAAAAATTGCTTAACCTATTAGTCAAACATATATATACATCTAGCGTATATATATGAGTTAATGCAAAATTCTGCTGAAATAAAATGCTTATTCTACTATAAAAAAATTATAATATATTGTTGTTAAAATTTTGTTAAAATATTTAGTATGATTTGATTTTGAGATAAGCCCGCCAACATTTTCTAAAAGAATGTATAGTTTTGATTAGTGAGCCATTCAAGTCTAATTAAAGATGGCCTTCTCTTTCTTTCTTTTTAATTAATAGAATTCAAACTTTAAAGAAAGAAATCTAGAGTAAAAAAGTAAAAGTTAGTTTTAGAAAATGTTATTTTGAAACAAAGGAGCATGGGGAGGCTTATCAAGATCTCAGATCATACAAACAATAGAAGGTAGCTAAGAAAAAAAGTTATAAAAGAAGTGAGAACAAAAGACTAGATTATTCAGATTTTTCCTTTTGAAGGATTCAGTTGATTCTGATTTTCTTGGTGAAGGTGATTCTTTCAGAGTTTGCTATTGGAAGATTGATTCAGATTTTGCTGTTGCAAGGTGCATTCAGATTTCTCTTAGGAGAACTCTGTCAGATTTTGTTCGTGATTTTATTCCCAAAAGTCTACAACTGTTGTCTACAAATCATGAAGAAGTGTGAACCTGCTCAAGCTAAAAATCATATAAGTTTGATAGATTCTACTATGCTCGGCTAGGCAAATAAATAGCTTTGCCTATCGCCGAGGTTCCGGAATACCATTCAAAATGCCTTAATATCCACTCAATAGTCATCTGAACTCTGTGCCGTGTCTGGAGAACTTTTCGTGAAACCATACTACATAGTTTCATTGTCCGGACAACTACATTTCGACGGTCGGATCAAGCCACGAACGCCGTAGGGAACATGACCAAGGAAAAAGGACGATAATCGTATCTCCTCTATTGAACTATTTCTTATGCTACCTGTTGTTCATTTTTTTTTAATTGCTTCAGTGAATTTATATGTATTTGCTATGTAACCATTTTTATTAGACTAACCTTAAATATATATATATTGTGTGATCATCTATCTATATGTAACCTTTTTCCCTTCGCTATTCTTCCTTACTAACCAGTGTAAATATTTAGTATTCCATTGCGGTTAAGTTTAATAGTTAATTTTTGTTCATTTAAAATCTCTTTCCAATTTTATTTATGTTTGATAATTAAATACGAGTCAGTTTCTTTTGTGTGCCAACTTGATCTCTTTGATAACGCCTCTTTTGTCCGCCATTAGCTTTACGTATATCTGATTTAACTATATACGTTTTAAATAATTTTTAAACACTGTTTTTAGCGCAAAGCAATTAGAAATGCTTTGCGAAAGATTCTTTTTTTATCGTACTTTATCGAGAAGATCGAGTTGACAATTTTTAATAAAATTGGGAAGAAAAGAGTTAGACCGCAAATCTTTTAATCTGTTTTTAATTGTCTAATTAGTTTGTTTCATTAATTTAGGGGAATAGCGGAGGCCATTAAATCATTATTCCTATTTTAAAGTCATTAATTAAAGATCTATTATTTAACTAACAAGCTTGACTTTTGCTAAATTTGTTATAAATGCTTTATTTTACTTTTCAATGATCCAGGCACGCATAACGCAAAACACATTTCTTAGTACTTTTACACACATTTAACTATTTAGCTCCTTAGGATTTTCCGTCCATGTCTCTACCGCTGTTGCTAAGCTTTGTGGCCGGTTGAAAAATAATTTATGCATGGCTCAGATAGTGTTGTTTGTTCGTGATCAGGCCTCGAGAATAGGCGAATGGGCAGAGGTCATAGTATTCTTGATTTAATATCTCGCGTATGAGTGGCCCCGAGGTACCTTCGCCTAGTATTCGAACTGGGTTAAGCCAACATACATCATCTGACTGTCACAATAGAAATTGTTCATCTACCACACATCACTGTTTAAACAAGTAATGAAAGTAACAAACCAACAGATATAAATGGTTTTACAGTTATTTCACCAATCTGTTACATGAGAATGAGTTCAAGATGTAACTAGCATAATCTGAATTGACGGATTGACAGCCATCCATTTTTATCAATAATATTATCTCAAAAACAAAAGTGCAGCTCACTCAATCTGAAGCCTATTACATACAACCTTAATCTATCTTGTCTATGCAGCATGATGGAACTCCATTCACAATTTATAAATTTCCTGCTTTAAAATATTATTTATATTTTAAATAAAATTGAAATAACTGATTTAATTAACATACAATTTTTAATAGCATGACCAGGGATTATGAAAATATGCTTTACCTGACTATTATTCAATTTTTACTTTAAAATTATCGCCAATTAAAACTACGACCTACTAAAGAAAACAACACAGTAATCTCCCACCATATATGCTTATAAACAGATTTAAACCAATAATTATTCATTAACATGTTTTTTCTAGATCAGAGATAAATACTGATTAACTAGAAATTCGTCTAAAATTCATACCCCTTGTTAAAACTTCGCATTCAGTTCTTTAGGTATTGGTTTATTTTTCCAGTATTTTTCTTTTAAACCATAGCTATGATGATAGTAGGTTTAAGCCACAATTTCAAATAGTTTTAGGATACTCAGGTCTCATTTTAGTCTTTGTTTTGGTGGCTGATTCCTCCTGTGGCATTGGGACATCAGATTCATTCATATAGGTTAATGCATAGCAGACACACATTCAGGTGGCTTCTTCACACATAGACAGCCTCTTTTCCAGAACTCAGCAATGAGATTTTCAGTTTACCCTCAGCTAGCTTGACAGAATGAAGCAGATAATGGCTTTTCTACTCTGGCGTTGTAAAACAACTTAATAATGCTAATCCTCTTAATAACAGCATATGAAGAATATTGGAAGCAGAACAGAATCTTGGAAGCAGACAAGAATCCTCTGAATAAATTGTAAGCACTAGTTATATTTACTAAAGTTAGCTTATCGGCAAAATTCTGATCCATCACTCATCTTTTAGATTCTTTGATCTATTGGCTATAGATAATTTCAGAGAATCTGCTGTGGTCTGAGCTTATTTGGACAATACCATATTTGCATTATCTTACTTGAGCAGGAAAAACAGCCTTTTTAATTAAATCATATCAATTATTTATCTCCTTAATTTAATCTATCAATCTGTTTACAAGCATTTTAATTGCTTTTTCCTAGACTATCATTTCCACTTTTAATTATTGTTAAAAAAATACACCTTTTGCTTTTAACCTAATTTAAACTAAATATAGAATTAATTAGCTTTTACAACTATTTAGAAAATATTTCATTTAATTTGATTTTAACAAAATAACTTTATAATTACTATAATGTATACATTTATCTGTGCATATAAAATATCTATATTATTTAAAAGCTTTTAAATTTAAAACTTCTTCGTGATTTTTAATTTATGGAAAAAAAGTATATACTGTATATGAAAGCATATATATAACTTGAAAATATTCAATTTTAGAAAGATAGAGCTAATAGCATTTAATTAATCTTTTTCTTAATTTTCTCTTCAAAGGTTCACAAAATATTTTCTTTCTCTTAATAAATACCTCCTGTGTCAATGCTATTTTTTTTATTTTCCATCCTCACTCAACCAACTACCCAAATATCTAAATCCCTTTACCTGTTTAACTATATTATGGATTTCAATTTAAAATCATATTGCATTTCTCCCTATTCATAAATACTTAATCTCAACATTAATCTTCATTCCATACATCCTTCTTCCAATTTATTCAATATATTCTGAAGACACTTTTCATCCACAGCTATAAGAGCCATATCATCTGCAAATCTTATACATTTTGTTATTCTAACTCCAATATTTGCTCCTTCACAGTCTAAATAATTATTTAGCATATCTTCTAAATAAATATTAAAAAGAAATGGGGACATACTACATCATTGCCTAACTCCACTTTCTATATTCACTTTATCAGCCTCATTATTCCCCAATTTAATTCTTATCCTTTGTTCAGTATATATATTCCAAATCAATCTTCTCTCTTTCCAAAATACTCCTTTATTTTTTAAGATGGTCATAAGTTTATTCCAGATTACCCTAAAGCAAAATCTACAAAACATATACCAATTTCTTTATCTTTTTAAATATATCTCTCAACAATTGTTCGAACAACATCAATAGTGTCTCTAATACTTTTCCCTCTCTGAAAACCAAATTGTTCTTCCCCAATATAATACTCTACCTTCCCATAAATTCTTTAGAGTTAAAAGCCTCACTAAAACTTTAGAAGCATGAGATAACAAACTTATTGTTCTGTACTCTTCACATTTAACAATTTTCTTCTTTTTAGCAATTGGAATCATTATAGTTCTTAAAAAATCTTCAGGTCAAACTCCACTGTTATATATTAAATTGCAAAGTACTTTCCTTTATAGTAAACGAGACCCATTACTTTCAAAATTTCTATAAGTATTGCATCAAATCCAAAGCCTTACTATTCTTCCTTTGTACAAGTGACTTTATTACTTCAACTGGCAATATGTCCAATTACCTTTAACATCTATTTCAATATCTTCTTCATTTTCAAATTCACAATTAATTAAATTATCTTCTCTTTTAAATAGATACTGAAGATACTCTTTCCATCTTTTTAATTTATCAATGCTATCAGTTAACCTCTTTTGCAATGTCATTAAGTAAATAAAGCTTTCAATTAATGCACAATGCAATCTGCTTCAAATTATCTTAAAGATCTACATCTTGCGAATTAGTAAGTGGTAATAACTCAAAAAAGTCAAAGATATTACTTCTCGAATTTCTTTAGTTTGAAACATCTTCATATTTAGTGCATAAAAATTTGAATTAATAGCTCATATTATCTATGCAAAGCATTTTTCTAAATTTACTTTATTATCCGCATTAGGCAAATAGTGTTGGTATCATATGTTAGCATTTATATTCCATTTTTTTAATAATTAAATGTTTTGAATTCAAATTCCATCCTCTATATATTGCAAACTAGGATGTGGTAATCCAACTCATAAAAATAAAAGTCTGCTGTTTCTTGAATTCGTTCAGGTTTTTTTTTTTTTAATGTCATAGCATCGGCCGGGACGCGAACCTGCAACCCGGGCAACTGCCTGCAAGTGCAAAGCAGTCGCGCTGACCTCTCGACCACCAACGCAAGACTGAATTCTTTCAGTTTTAAGATCATTATTTGCAAACTTACAACAATTAAAATTTCTACACAAAAATTCCTAATTATTTATCACTACTATAGTTTCTTGTATGTTTGTAATATATAGATATATCATGTCTTTCCTTTTACTTAATTAAATAATAGTGTTTAAATAATTTTAAGAATATTAAATCTGTAGCAGTAGATAGATTAAAAGTATATTTGTAAAAAACAGTTATTAGATTTTCATTATAGAAAGAGATTTAAAATATATTTGAGCTGATTTAAAAAGCAAATACAAAACTACTCCAGCAGATTATTCTAATTATCATTACTATCTAAAATCATAAGAATTTAAAAATATTGAATAAATATGGAAATGTTAGAATGAAAAATAAACCAATAAAGATGATGCATTTAATTTGGAGCAATGTGGATTGCCTATGGGGAAAAAAAAATGAAGTATTAGAATTTACTATTTTGAAGATAAAAGTAGACATAATAATGTAAGTATTCTTATGTACAAGAACAAAAGATAATTTTATAACTTATATACCGGTAAACGATATATTAATAGTGATAAGACTGAAAGCATTTTTCAAAAAATCAGAGTAACCTTAATTACAGTAACGAAGAAGTTGAAAACATGAAGAATAAATTGAAAACATAACTGAAAAGGATATAATAATTATGTAATGATAAAGGAGAATTGAAATGATAAATTTGTTGGAGATTATAAAGTTTTGTATGGAAACCAGTATGATAGTAATTAATACATTTTGAAGTGAAAATAATAAGATTATAATGAACATGTGCTTAAAAATCATATAAAGATAATTTACATATGGAAAGCTTCTGATGATGAAAATAAACTTCAATTAAAATATATTTTGATTCAAAAGAAATTGACAAACATTTAAGTGCATACTTTGGAACTAATATAGTGTAACAGGCACATACGTACGTTACATTGTTTTTTATTATTAAACATGAAAAAAATAAAAGTTCGCAAATAAAACTTTTTTTTTTTTTAAGAATTAAAAATTGAAAATTAAAATTCTATACTAAACTCATATATATATATATAAAATCGCACAGATGAAAAAAAATTATTAAAATAAAACTTTATTAAAAATAGAAAAGGTATTTTAAAAACAAAAACTCAAAAAGATTTAGAGATAAAAAGATATCTTTAAGTTTGGAAAACACATTAATTAATCAGAAAATCGAAATGATTGTTTAATTAGTTAAATATAAACTAGCCCTCGGGCATTTAAAATGTATAAGCAACGGTCAGATAGGAGAGGAAAAACAATAGGAACAGAATGGCCAATGAAAGAAATCCATCGGGGAAATCAGACCTCAATGGAAGGATCATCATCATCGATGACGTAATGTCAATTGAATCCTTAAAATTAATCTAAAAGGAAAAGTTTGGAAATTATTAGTTAGTTATTACGAGAGGACAGATATGTGTTAATGCGGAGTTGGAGGTGAAGGTATTGAAAGACGCACTTTCAATTCCTTCAGTTGTTAAAGAAAAAAAAATGAAACATCGTTTTCTACATTGAGGACCAGCTAAAGTAAAAAACCTCCGGATGAATAAATAAAATGGCCAACAGAATACCAATCTTTTTAGGATGGTGTGGGAATTCACGTTCAAATGGCAAGCAACAGATAAAGATGAACTATTTAAAACTGTAAGAACTTTATAATTAATGAACATTAAATTAAAAACTTTCAGTATTTAAAATAATTGCAATAGAATCCTATCTGACCAACTTTATTTACTAATAAGTAATTTTAATTTGATGTATTTCTTTTGTAAAATCATTTCCATTTATTTTTTTTGTTCTTTTAAGTTTTATTATGACTGTTTTGTTTTTCGTTAAATTAAATTATATAAATGTTAAACTTAAGTCAGGCATGAGTGGCTATATAGATTTGTAAAGTTGTATTAGGGGAGGGTAATCTTAGGTTATTTGTTTCGTAGTTAAATTAGGTCAATGGATTGGATATATTGGTGTAATTAGTAGATGTAGTAAGAGATTCGCTACGGGCAGAATCGCTTTATACGCCGCACTCAACCATTTGCCTATGGAAGGGATAATAAGTCGGAGTCCGCTGTCCTTTCCTATGGAGTTTTTTTTATTGCTCTTCTTGTCAGATAGATGTAGTATTCCTATCTGACGAGAGGCAATTTCTTCTCTTAACCTTTTGTGCTGCCGTATTTCGTATTACATTGAGTGCATCGATATATCAGATGAATTGACATTGGTTTGACTGCGAACTTTTGGCTTATAGTTAAATAAGGATAGAATATTTTCTTTCAAATGCAAATCTATGTAGTCTATTCATACTCGACACTCTAAATAAAAATGCATTAAATTTAAGTTGGGTATGGACGCTGCATGGATTCGTTATCGGTCAATTATGTTTTTGATTTTCATATTTGATCAAAATATATAGACATTCGGTAAATAATGATACCTTATGGTGAGTATCTAAAATGTATTTATTCGGATGTTTTTTAAGTTATTGGTGCCAATGCGGCATCTTACGATGAATGCTATTGGGTTCTTATAAATTTCCCTCTGCAATTCCATCAATGATTTTATATTTTGATCGTTTATGTTTATTTTGGAATGTTTTTGACCGTGTAATCTATGTAACCGATCTATACTCAACATTTATAAAACAAACTTTTATAAATCCATCTGTGCGAACTTATAATAGTATAAATATTAAAATGTAAATTAAAATCTAAAATAAAAGTTAAAAATAATATTAAATGTTAAAGTCAACATACTAAAATAATAATGTTAAGTTTTATATATATATGTGCGTAAATAAATGTTTGTGTGTATAATTACTGGCAGTGGCTTATTTTATTCTTTTTTATATATTCTTAGATAAGAATTTTTTATAAAATATGGATTTCTATTGTCCCACTGAGCTAGTGACAATGGGCTAACGACCGGAATCAAAATATATTAAATTAAAAAAAAAAAAAATTTTATTTTTGACTTACGTATCTGCCTACTTTATAAATTTTCTAGGTTCAAATGCCTAGTGGTGCCCTGTAGTGTAGATTACGTTAAGTCTCTAATCCCGGATCATTATAACAGGTACAAATTTAATAACAATAGACATAACATTATTCTTTAAAAAAAAAAATTCATATAAGAAAAGAATTGGTCAATTAACAAATTAATAAAGAATAATGAGATATTAAATAAAAAATAAGCATAAATAATAGTGGGCTAATTGATAAAGCAGATTTTAAAAACAGGAATAAGTATAAAAAAATTAAAAATTGCTATGTATCACAAAAAAAAATCACTCACAACTTTGACACCATCCATTTTAGATAAATACAATAATGATTATTACTAATCATTTGCGAAACTAGAGATTATCTCTAGCACAGTTATAAATTTTAAACCTCAGTTAAAGATTAATATATCTGATTTTTTAAATTTACACACTGAGTTATTCACCTTTCTCTGTCCCGTATGTAATATCTTTACAGATATAATAAACATATACCTCTCCATTCTTTTTAAATACATATATATAAAGATATAATAAAAGACAAATGACCCCTAAGATGCATTTCGTGCTAAACCAGCACTTATCAGTTTGACCAAGACACTATCTCTCATATATATCTTTATTATATGAAGAGTATTTATCTAGAGTAAATTGTTACATTTTCATTTACCATTGTCAAACTTCCTCCACTCATAACTTTTGACGCCATCCATTTCAAATAAATACAATGATGATTATTAATAATCATTTGCAAAACTAGAGATTATCTCTAGCACAGATATAAACTTTAAACCTCAGTTAAAGATTAATATATCTGATTTTTTTTATTTCACATACACACGGAATTATTCACCTTTCTCTTTCCCATGTGTAATATCTTATAGATATAATAAACACCTCCATACTTCCCCATTCTTTTTAAATTCATATAAATAAAGATATAATAAAAGACAAATGACCTCCAAGATATATTTTGTGCTGAATCAGCATTCGTCAGTTGGGGGTCATTTGTCTTTTTGGGAAGTATGGAGATGTTTATTATATCTATTAGTAATAATATGTTCAACTAAATATTTGAGAGAAAATAAAAATATATAAATTCTCTAGAAGGCAGAAATATGTACAGAAGCATTAAATGAATCGAGATATGATGCTGAAGAGGAATGTAAGTAAATAGAGAAATTACAAAAAACATATTTAATTTAATTTATAATAAAATAAAACAGCTTGAATGTGAAAAGCAAAATCAGATGAATGAAGTGATAATAAAACATAGAAATAATAAATTATTAAAATGATAAATCAGTAAAGAAAATAGATACATTAAAAGAATAAGTAAGCAATTTATTTACAATGAATAAACAAGCTTTTAATAAGAATATAAGATTATTCTGTTGAACATTAAAATTAGATTTAAGAAAAATGATTATTTTGTTTACAGAATAGATTTGTATGCAGTGAAAACAGGATAATTAAAAAAAAGGGGAAAGGGAAGAATTGAGGTCTTGTAATGTAGATTTGAAAAAGAATGAAAAAAATACATTGAAAAGATATGATTAATAATTTAGAAGTAATAATAAGAATAAATAAAAAAGATTATTTTTTGAGGAAATTGTCAGAATGAAATTGAATTGGACTTGTATTATAAAAGATGTTTTAAAAAAGTCTATAGAAAATATAAAAAAAGAGATAGTTAAAAAAAGATTTACAAAGAAAAATATAAATTCTAAAAAGTAGACCAAAAAATAAAAAAGCTTGGAGAAGTTGATCTTGATATGTGGGGACCTGCCTTTTGGCAAATAACCAATGTATAGAATCATTCATTTATTAGATTTTTATAATCCCATGTGCTATAAGATATTTTATATATTATAGCACATTTGTAAAATTTATTTTTAAAATTGAGATGTAAACTTCTATAGTCATTAAGAAAATAAATTTTATATCCAGAATAACTAACTACCTGACCTTTGAGAATATTCAGATCTAAAGACCTGAGAGCAACTTGTTTAGTATTGATTAGAAATAAAATATTGTTTTAATAGCATTATTAAAATGTAAACTAATAATGTATATATAACAAAAACTATATAAAAAAAACTTACCCAAAAGCACTAAAAGCAAAAACTGTATTCCAATCTATTGTTCTTTTTCCAGTTCGGTGATTTTGAATCATCTGAGCAACTAAATTACCAAGACCCAATATTATTGAACTGAAACATAAAACATTATAAAATTACTATTAGTAGTTCCAAACAATAAACTATTAATTTATAATCAATTTATTTAAATATAAAAACCACTTCAATATATTTATATGTATGTTACATGAGTTAAAGTTAACCAATGTTTGAACAAAGTTCCACCTCCAAAAATTATAAGATTGCCATAATCATCCAATTAAATTAATTATGAGATTCCTTTTATTTCTTTGTTACTGATAGATGAAACCTTTTAAGACAATCCATCATTCATTCTATATAAAAGCGATGATAATATAAATAGATACATTGAATGTGCAAATTTTCATTGATAAGGATTTTTCAAGACTTATAAATGTAAGACGGTGTAGCTAAAAATTGACAAAATTGATATAGCTGCTCTTAGTAAATTTCATCTTCCAGATGATAGGAATTTAAGTGAATTGGTAAAATGGTGTATAGAGTGAAAGATAATTACATAATATCAGTTGGTTCTGTTGTCTAACGTAACTGGCTATTAAATATAATTAGAATCTCTGGACATACTGTGCCCACTTTCTGTTGTCTAACTTGATTATTTCCTATAACTGGAACGTTTAGATAAATTTATAAAATGCCAAAAGATATCTGCATTTATTTTAGCAATGCTTATGCTCCAATTTTATTTGTAGAAACTTTAAAGAAAGTTTGTTGTCAATTGTATAGTATTGTTGCACCACCATCAATAAAAAAATTTTTTTTTTCTTAGGGGCTATAATGCATGTTATTAGGAACAGTAAACTAGAGCTCAGAATTATTGAAAATAATGATATTAGTTCTATGAATTTGAATGATTTGTTGTTGTTATTGACTTTTATCATAGTGTATGGACTAGATTGTTGTAAACATGGTATTTAAATTCTGTCTATAGATTCAACAATCATTATTTATTCATGATTTGTACTTTTCCACATCTACATAGGTCAATAGCTGGTAAATTTTATTTAAAGAAGCAGAAAATTATAATAACCATTGGTTATCCTCAATTTGTTGACGAGACTCTCTATCTCATAATATCTATGAAGATCAAACCCAACTGACTTTACGGTTGAATCTGGAAAAATAAATTGATATGAATTTCATAAAAAATAAATTTTTATGCCACAATTATTCAATAGTACATTTTTGATTGAACATCCAGAAAATTATATGAGATTTAAATAAAATATTTTGAGTAATTGAGAAGTCTGATTTACTTATAAGTGTCGTATATGATTTTTTTTGTGTGAAGCAATATCCCTTCTAATATCTCTGGTGAAGGAATATTTGAAGGATCAGAAAGTCACAGCAAAGAAGATTTGAATGTACCAGTAATATTTCTTATGGTAATATTTAATTGATTACTAAGATGTTTAGTATAGGCAGTTTTTTCCAGAGACACAGTAATTACCAGCAGAGTATACCACTGCCAAGGAAGCTGTCCATAAAATCCTTGCATTATAATCTCAAATAGTGGCAGCCAGATTTCCAAGGAGGTTTTGGATTTTTTTATTATCTACCTTTAGATAATTCAGAAAAATAAGTTAAACTGTAATCCAAGGTTATTCCTAAATAACATAAGATATGATGGTGATTCACTTTATTATTGCAAAAGATTATATTCAAATTATAAGATATTTCTCTGTTGTTTAAATGAAAAATTGAGCACACAATCAATGTTAGATTAACAATAAGATCCCAATCCTTGAAAAAGATTTCCAAACTTCTAATATCCTTTTGAGACTTTTCTATTTCTAGAAAGGATTCTTTTCAACAAAGTAATATCAACAGCATAATGAATTTACCACATTTTATATCTGCAAGACTACTAATGAATATATTAAATAAAATAGATAACAGAACTTAACCTATATAGATCAATCTGTAAAATTTTGTAATACTCTAATCATCTTTTAATGCTACTTGAATTTTTTTTTAATTAGAAAAAATTTTATTTAGTAAATTAATAATTATCCTGCATTTAAGGATTTTTCCAAACAGAATTGTGAGTTGAGATTAAAACAACAAAAATAGTACCAATTTTAATTTATTTTAAAATATTAAAGGTAAAATGTGTTCGTAATAGCTTCTTCCTGGCCTAAATCCAATCTATTCTATAGATTTATGGCTCTCAACTATTGACAAAATTGTTGCAAATATGATTCTTTCATATAGCTTGTACATAACCCATAATGATATTGGGCAATAATTTTTTGAATCATTGTTGGCTTTATTTGGTTTAATACTGCTATAGTTTATTTTTATGCTAAATTTTTAAAATACTTTTTGTATGAATAAAGTTGCTGAATATTTCTATCAATTATGATTTGACTTTAGATTTTAAATTTTTTAAAAATTTCTGAAAGTATGTGATGTGCCTATAAATCTTTCCTGATTTAAACAAACAAACACAAATCTAAGCTCACTAATATTTACTGTTACTAGATTGGTGATTCCCAAATCCGAAGTGGCCAATACTGCCAGGAAGGGGGGGGGGTCAAAAATAAAATATTAGAGAACAATTATGAAAACCATTCACATATATTCATCTGTTATTAAAACAGGCAAAACTCTCCGTACAATAGTGCCATTCAGTGCAAGCCAGAGTAATCAATGGATGCCAGAAGGCTTGTGCATAAAATCCCTATCTAGTGCCTACTCATCCAATATCCCCAGAATAGTTTCTAGCTTGTAGCTTTCGTCAGTGAGAAACTTTGGATCTGAGAGCACTGTACCTAGATCTAAGGATCTAATGCAACCCTCCAGCAGCCACCTTTTATCTCTACTTAACTACAAAACTATGAATCTAAAATTGAAACAATAATATTTTCAATCCAAACTCATTAGCTTATATAATAATATAGGTCTGAACTTAGTTCAGTAACCATATATTTTGATGTCTTTGGTTCTTTAATAACCATAGCCACCACTATCTTATTATGCAGGATTGGTGTTAAACCACTAAACATCACATGATCACCATTTCTTATGCTAGCTCATAACTGTTATTAAAACAGGCAAAACTCGCTATATAGTAGTCTCACTCAATGCAAGGCAGAGTAATCAATAAATGCCAGAAGGCTTGTGCATAAAATCTCTATCTAGTGCCTACTCATCCAATATCCCCTAACTAGTCTGGGGATGGATGAATTGGCACTAGATAGGGATTTTATGCACAAGCCTTCTGGCACCCATTGATTACTCTGGCTTGCACTTGGTGGCACTACTGTATGGAGAGTTGTGCCTATTTTAAGTTATGCTATGAGCAAGCATAAGAAATGGTGATCATATGATGTTTAATGGTTTAACACCAATCCTGCCTAATAGGATAGTGGTGGCTATGGTTATTACAGAACAAAAGACACCAAAATATTGGGTACTGAACTGAGTTCAGACCTATATGACTATATAAGCTAATGAGCTTGGATTGAAAATATTGTGTTTTCAATTTTAGACTCATAGTTTTGTACTTAAATAAAGATAAAAGGTGGCTGCTGGAGGGTTGCATTAGATCCTAAAATCTAGGTGCAGTGCTCTCAGATCCAAAGCTCCTCACTGACGAAAGCTACAAGCTAGAAACTAATCTGGGAATATTGGATGAGTAGGCACTTAATAGGGATTTTATGCACAAGCCTTCTGCCATCCATTGGTTATTCTGGTTTGCACTGAGTGGCACTACTGCATGGAGAGTTTGCCTGTTTTAATAACAGTTTGAGCAAGCATAAGAAATGGTGATCATGAGATAAATTCATCTGTTGAGTATCATAGAATTAAAGTCATAGTGATTAGTTTACATTCAAAATAAACATACAAAATACAAGTTGTAACCAATCAATAGTCAAGTTTGCTAATAGATTTTATCAAGCAAGTACTGGAAGGTGAGCATGACATGTATTGTTAAAAAATCTAGCATGCATCAGCTGGAATGTGTATCTGTAATGACCTGCTTACAATATAATACTATGAATAATCAAAAATGGAAAAAAAAATTAATCTATTATGCTGGGTTTTCCCCATATTTTTAAATAAATCACACAATATAATATAAAATAAAATTATATAACAGCAAAAATTGTAAATACATTATAAGAATAATACAGAAAAACTTTTTTCAGCTAATATTTTTTTGCTCTTTTCAATATAACTAAAACAAACAATATTATAAAAAAACAAAAACAATCCAAATGCGTGCAAATATAACATACGTAACTTTTTTCTTCCTTCCTTCCTTCCTTCCTTTACTCTTCCTTTCCCAATTAAACTACTTATAATAATCATATAAAATAAACAGAGAGAAAAAAGAATCTATATATATATAATTTTCTACTCATTTGTAATTAGCAAATTATTAATTTAATTGATGTTTTATATACATTCATACAGCTATGATTGTTGTAGTTAATGTAATTAGATTCATATATACTCCTTGTATTAGATTCTTTAATATTATACTTTTTACACAATCTATTTTTACATCCATATTTTAAATAATGAATATATAAGGGAGATTTATCATCTCTTCTATTAATTGTAATATTATATTCTTTTGTTCTTTCATTTAATTATCTAATTGTTTCCCTATATGTCCATAGTGAATCATATTGTAATTTCCACATTAACTTTATAATTCCTTTTTTATATTTTACATCCTCTTTTATTTTATAACTACATATTAATTTGTTTAAATTTCCACTATTTGACAATCCCATGTTCATGTTTTTGTACTTTTGATTAATAATTTTATAAATTTTAGACAAATGTAAAAGTTATATCAATTTTTATTAGAACTCACATTATTACAATTATTATTATTTAGAATAGAAATATTATTATTATTTAATTAGATAGTTTATAATTAAAAAGTGTATTTTTAACACTCTTAGGATTATATCCATAATTTTTGTATAATTCAATAAACTGTTCTTTTTATAAATTGGCTATATTTTTATCAGTACTATATTCATCATTTTTATGTTTAAAATCTTTAGTAAATACTATCTTTTGCATCGATGCTTGTTGTGAATCTAGATTTTGCCCTTTACTATGGCTTCTTGAAAAATAAACCCTAAATCTCTTTTGATAAGTTGAAAAACAACTAATCAGAGTCTAGTATGCCTGATGGATTTCTTTAAGTTTTTTTGTTGCTAAACACATGCAAATTCATTGTACCAATTATTGAAGTTGTTGGTAAATAGGATTTACTGTTGATGCTCTATTGTATGCTTTATCATGATATAGATCTGTGATTACCAGATGAGGACTCATTATAGTTGTGAATATTATTATTTTAATTTGGATATCATAGACTGCATTCACATAGTGTTTGCTTAGAGGAAGTTACTATAACAATATCAGAAGTTTAATTAGAGACTGTAACCTGGTTTACTATTTTGTAATCAAGTAATAATAGTTTTGATTATTGTATTGATAATAACTATTCTGGGTATGGGTCTTTATTTAAATCAAAAATACAAATCCTAATGAATGTTATAAATTGATTCACATTATAACACGTTACTCATTAAGAACTAAATTTGAATAAACCTGATAACAATATTCATTAATAAGAGAGTTTGTTGATCGACTTTATTTTTTTGCCATTAAATTATATGCTGTATTAGAAAATGTGCATACTCTTTGATTATAAATAAATTTAATCTTTATTTTCTTTACTTAAATTCAATATTTTTATAATTTGTACATTAGAATGAAAAATAGATGAATCAACACTGCACGCTAAATGCTGAAGGATAGATCCTTTTAAATATTTAAAGGGATTCTTCAATATGTTTAAGACATTGCTGAATTTATTGAAAAAACTAACAGACAAAAATCAATTAATGTTTCTGCTATCAATGTGCTACAGCTCTCATTGATATCTTACCATTACCCTATAAGAGTAATAGATTTTGTAATATTTGTTTTGTTTTTAATTCTATGAATAAAAATCAATTGTTGTTAAATTTAATACAGAGCAACATATTAAATTGAATCATTTGGCCTGACACATCTATATTGAAAAACTACGTCAAGATAATTATAAACTTTGTGATGGTAATGAGGAAATGCAAGCCTATTAAAAGTAAATAATTTTCATAAATGGCTGGCACATTTGAAATTTGAAGGATATTGAAATACAGATATCTCATTACCATTCTTCAAAAAAAATCAAACCCTTTAAATGTTGGTAAATTTACATGCCTGAAAATGGATTCTCTGTAGATCAATAAGTTCAACTGATTAAGACAAATCTTAAATAATAAACATTTTAGATATGACATCAGATCAAGCAATTTTATTGACGAACCTCATTTTTTGACACTTTCAATTAAAAATGCTTACAGAATTCTAAATCGAAGTCATCTTTGTTTATAGCATGCTCTAATATAGGGATATAACTTCTCCATTTGATTTACATTAAAATGCAATGAACAAATTACAGCCTGACAGATCTCCTTAATTATTATTAAATAATAAAATTTTCAATATTATTATAGACATAAAAACCTGATTCTTGAAGGAGGTTTTATTCCAAATTTATTTGTAAACTAGTTCTGAACTTTGAATTTTCTATTACTGCTTCAGTACTAATTTGCATATTTATATTTTCTGTTTTCTAATACCAATTCAACACAAATTTGCATATTTAAATTTTCAGTTTTCTAGTACTACTAATTCACTACAAATTTACACTGCTCAAAACAAATCTCTAGTCATTTTGAGGTAAAGCTTTGTCTAAAATAGAAAAAATTATACTGTTATGTGCACATGAAGCATCTGTTTTTGTTAGCCCTAAGCAGTTCAATACATCAAGATTCAAACTTAATGCATACATGATCAATTATTAGCTAAATAATATGAATAAAAAAGAACACATTTCAGGCTAATTAAATAGAATAGATAAATTCTCAATCTGTCATTAGGACATAAAATTGAAGCAGGATATAAATATAACATCTCTTACCTTAACTAGATCATAATCCT
Organism: Epiperipatus broadwayi; assembly: GCA_028023455.1. NCBI lineage: Eukaryota > Metazoa > Onychophora > Udeonychophora > Euonychophora > Peripatidae > Epiperipatus > Epiperipatus broadwayi. The sequence continues at coordinate 56,499 of JAQFVV010000680.1, read as the reverse complement.
ACATTTTTTTCTCTCTCTCAAAAAAAAAAAGTGTATGACAAGTTCAAGACCTATAAGATTTAGCATTACAGTGATGCTTGGCAACATGATTATTTCTAACACAATTTATTCCAGGATCTTTTTTATTTCATGAGTGTTATGTCTTCTAATATAAGCTAATGTAATTAACAGATGCTAGATGATAGTGCTTAAAAAATCCCTATCCAGTGCTAACTTATAAATATCCCCAAACTAGTTTCTAGCTTAAGGCTTTCATCAGTGAAAAAGTTTGGGTCTTAAAATAGGATATTTAGGTCCTTAGGACTTAATGTACTTTCACCTTCCTTCTAGCAATCATTATTAATTATTAAAAAACTATGACTCATGAATAATATGTAGATATTGAACTAGTTTCAGATCTATATTACTGTACAGGCAAATTGGCTTTGATTGAAAACATTTACACATTTTTCAAATAGAACTGACAGCTGGTGAAATAAATGATAGCTGCTAGAAAAAAGGTGCATTAGATCCTAAAAGTCCAGGTGTACTGTTTAAGGAGTCAAGCTGCTCACTGATGAAAATCATAAGCTAGAAACTTATCTGGAGGATATTCAATAGGGCAGCACTGCGTAGAAATTTGTTAAGCACTATCATTTGGCATCTATTAATTAAGCTTACATTAGGTAGTATGCAGTGATGAAGAAAAAAAAGAGTATGTTGTTAAAACAACAATGTGCAATCTAGAATCATGTGATAGTATCATATGACATTTTATTCATTTTATATTTCAACACTATATCTCTATGATTATGCAAGAAAGTTGGTTTAGATTGAAAACATTTGTTTTTTTTTCCAAATTAGACTGCCAGCTTGATAGTAAAACAGAGAAGTAAATGGGGCTGCTAGAAATTAAATGCATTAGATCCTCATTAACAAAAATCATAAGCTAGAGTCAAGTCTGAAAATATGGGGTATGATAGCACTTGCTAGAAATTTATTTAGCACTATCATCTGATATCTATTAATTATAAAGGCTTATCTTAGTTGGTATAACAGAATGAAAGAAAAGGAGTATGCTCTTAAAAAAGCAGTGTTAAGTTTTATTGGCTTTATTCCAGAATCTATTTGCGCTACTTATAAACTTTAATTAATAAGTCCATTGAAATGAAAAAAGTATAATTACTTTTTATTCTGCTCGAGAATAATCATAATTCCTTGACGTAAATGACGCCAAAAATATTATTTCCTACATATCCCATTTAAAAAAAACCGAAAACAGTTTTAAATGTCCGGTTACATTATGGCGTTTATCAGAAACGCAATGACCAATATTTTTTCTTATCAATTATTTCTTTAAAAGTTAATAAATTTTCATATTGCAAATAGAAATAAAAAATGTCTACCAACAGTAAATAAAATAAAGTTGTTTGAAAATAAAAACGAAGTTTTAAGGAAGTATATAGTGTATAAATTATATAGGTCAAATAAGAGTAAGACATTTACCAAAACAATTTTTAAAAAAATTAATTGAACTTTATTTCTTATACATTTTATCAAAAAATATAAATTATATTTACAACATAATATACAGTACCTTGTCACACATTTCGTCAATAGTGGTCTAGTAATCAAATAATGATTATATTCCTCAAGTGCGTGAAATAAATAATGTAAGACTTCGTCCATATTTAAAGTGACTATTTTTGATCTTTTTTTCTATTATAGTTAATTTTCAATGTTCATAAAACTTTGTAGACTAACAGCTAAAGATAAAAAGCAAAAAGGTAAAAGTTACTGTAATTCATAATCATTTCGCTGGATAGTGCCCTCTAACGATGACATTTCGTAAAAAAATATAAGAGGCTATACAAAATACTACTCTATACGTTTTTACTATTGCAGCTGTTATTATACAATAATTCAAATCTATAGCGCAATATTTTGATTGAGAATATTATAAAATAGATACATTTGTTTCTTTTACAATATTTTTTTTGCATACTAATAGTTAGATAGTTTTAAAGACTTTTAAAGTTTCTGAGAATATTATTTATGCGTCAATGTTTTTTTTTTTTTAAAAGTGTCATAGCATAGGCCGGGACGCGAACCCGCAACCCGGGCAACTGCCTGCAAGTGCAAGGCTGTCGCGCTGACCTCTCGACCACCAATGCACGACTATGCGTCAATGTTGTCATAAATTTGAAAACATTATAGAATTTTATTGTAAGAAATGAATTTTATTTCAACAACATAAAATAAGCATTTATGTCAATTTACAATACAAAATATTATCGACAATTTACCTTTATACATCTCGTTTTATATTTTGATTACTGGAAAATGCAGCAAATAAAAATTCTTCTACATCTTTCCCTAATTTTAAATTACAATCATCTCAGCAGTAATTCGGTTATTTAAATATATAAAACTCATTCGGATATTTAATAAAGTAGTTCTGATTAGATTTTTTTACTTCATTTATTTCATTTAGTGCAGGATCATCAAACTTTTTGTGAAGAGGACTATATCATAAATATTATTGTTAATAAATAATGGACCAGAGAAAAGTTAATAGAAAAAAAAATCACTTTTTAAATTATTTGTTAAATGTGATTTATAGCTGGAAATTCGGTTTATTTTATACATTATTATACATAATAGTAGCAACAAATACAATTTAACAGAAAGGTAGATATATCAATCCTCTTTCAGGCTTTAACAGCTTAATGAAATTGAGCAGAGCAAATTATGTCGCAGCTATTAGTATGAGTTTTTTAATTTAGTAAATAATCATGAATCGAATGCTCATTAATACATTTAAGCCATGATGGTAAATTTATTGGTATTTATCTCTTAAGTGTAAATACCAAAAAAAAATCATAATTGGGGCAACATTTTGTAATGATATGAAGTGAATGGTAAATATGGGGAGATGGAAAACTATCATCATCCCCATTGAATAATCATAAATAATGAGCAAATGTAAAAGAAAAAATATAGAATAACAGCATAAGAGCATCAGCATTGCAATAAAACTTGAAGTAGTTATACTAATAATCAGAGCCAATCAGAGGTGGGGAAGGAGATACAGCTGTCCTGAGCCTTGCAATATTAGGGGCCTCAGCTTGACAATTCAATATACTAAACAAAAGTATAGAGAAGGCAAAGTGACATCACAGCTCGTAGAACAACCTTAATTTTACAGTTAAATTCCCCAAAACAATATTTGAAAAAAACTTTTCCAAGCAGGCACACCACAAGTTGAAAATGTAAACCAGTTTAGGCATAAGGTGCTAATTTAATGACTCTATGACAAAAGCAACTGTAGTGACCACCAGAACTAATAGTCTCATCCCACTGTCAATCAGTTCTGTGCAAACAGTATTCTACAATACTAACAGTGCTAGAATAAATCTACGCTATCCAAGTGCTATCTGGATCTGATCTGCTTGCTCATTTCTGCGTCTCATAACTAACTGCTTCCAGACTCCTGCTTTCAGCCCTGCAATTAAAAACTCTCATTTCTTCTCTCTATCCCCCCATGATCTTATTTTAAATTTTGAAGGGCTTCTAAAATATTAGTTGCTCTGGGCCTTGCATTTTCTCTGAAAGTCCTGCTAATAATAAATTATAAACTACAAATTAACCAGCATTACACATAAACAATCAGCAGTCATCCTTTGTAACTAGATTTAAAATAAGGACATTATAAACAGGCTAATTATCTGCCCATTTCAAGACTTGGGGAAAATATAACAAATCATCACCTAAGTGATAATCTAGCATTCATAATAAAAAATAATGTTGGGATAATAATATTTGCTGATCATCATCCATGCACTAATCATATGGTACCATGAGGCTACAGTTCCATTATAAATTAATTTTCTCTAACAAAAAAAAACCAAATGTAGTGAATGGACTTTAAAGGTGGTACATTTGCAAAGATCCAGAGAACTATCTGCATGTCCAAACATAAACATAAATCCCACATATAAAAAACTTAACCATTACTGCTCTAGAACTGGACCAAGGTCACAAGATCCTAGGGATTGTGAGTAAGTGAAAGTATAAATTTATAAGATTACTATTATTGAAATAGTTTTATTGAGATAATTTACAAATCCTTTAAAATACAATACTATTATAGAGTCAAGTCACACACATTATCAATTCATAAAATAGATAACTGAGGAATAAAGACATTAAAACTATTTTTTTAACAATTATTTAATAAATTAACTAATAAATAATTAAGAAAATTATCAAAAGACGTGATAATGCTATAATTACAACTTAAATATATTTTTAGCAGCAAAATATAATTTTATATAATGATTAATATTAGCTTATTGTTGGTTCTTACTAATTTAATTAACCACCATTAACTTTAGACAGAATTGATTTCTCCCTTCAATGATTAAAATTGAAAAGTACATGTCAAAGATATAAATAAAAAAAATACATTAACTTAATAAATCCTCTTTCTTTTTTTTTATAAAAATGAAAAGATCCTATATAACAATTGCATTTTGAAGGAAAAATAAGAAAACAAAACATGTTTTAATTTTAAAAAATATTAATAAAATTATTCATTACCATTATTTTTTAAAAAATATAATCTATAAATGTAGTCATAATGTGTACTTTACAATACCATAGATTACAATAAGCTGTGCTAATTGCTCTAACAATCTTTATTGATAAATGTTAGCAAGAGAAAGCATTTTAAAATCTCTATCTAGAAACCACACCCTAACCTCAGATGAATGGTTTCATGCTTTGACACTTCTCAGTGAGACACCAAGGTAGTTTCAGACACTAGATCCAAAAATACCAACCCAAAGCCAGTATTTTTTTAAAAGTTATCTATTGAGTGGAAAATCTGAAATTTTCAGACACCTACATGTCTTCAAACCCAGATATTCAACTCAAGTAGCTATATGGGGCTGAGAGACCTTCAGCCAAACCATATATTAATAGCCTTAGCAATAATAACATTGCTTAAGACTTTAAAGCAAAAGACTATAAATAGTAATAAAAATTAAAGATATATCACATGACCTAATCTTTTTGAGCTTTGGGTAGTATTTTTGGATCTAGTGTCTGAAACTATCCTAGAACCTCACTGAGGAGTACCAAAGCATGAAACCATTGGTCTGAGGATAGGGTGTGGTTTATAGATACATTTTTAAATGCTTTCTCTTGCTGACATTTATCAATAAAGCTTGTTAGAGCAATTAGACCAGCTTATTGTTTTTTTTATTTACAAGCTTAAAAAGATTAGGTCATGTGATAGGACTTTAATTTTTATTGACTATTTATAGTCTTTTGCTTTAAAGTCTTAAGAAATGTTATATTTCTAAGGCTACTAATATAGAGTTTGACTGAAGATCTCTCAGCCCCATATAGCTACTTGAGTTGGATAGCTGGGTTTGAAGACATGTAAGTGTCTGAAAATGTCATATTTCCCACTCAATAAATAACTTTTAGATAAATGCTAGCTTTGAGTTGGTATTTTTGGATCTAGTATCTGAAACTACATTAGTGTCTCACTGAGGAATGCCAAAGCATGAAACCATTGGCCTGAGTTTAGGGTATGGTTTATAGAGATTTTAAAATGCTTTCTCTTGCTGGCATTTATCAATAAAGCTTGTTAAAGCAATTATCACAGCTCATTGTTTTTTTTATTTACAAACTTAAAAAAGATTAGGTCATGTGATATATGACTTTAATTTTCATAGATTACCATAGTTTTGTTTTTCTTTTGAATCTCTTTTTGGTAGCTGTAATTTTCAGATTCTTCCATGTTGGTTTCCTTCTTGTTCCAGTGTAATGTAAATAGTTAAAATTATCAATGCTTTTAAGATTCACACTGGCTGAACTTATTCAATATAAAATATTTACAGGTCAGGCTAATATAATAATGAATTTATCCATTTTTTTTCAATTTACCATTTTCTAGTTCAAGCTAAAAAACACAGAATGCAAAAGACAGTCATGCTCTTGGGTAGAGATGAGTTATTGCACATTACTTCAGGACTATTTTTTTTTTTAATTTTTCTTTTGAACAAGTTACATGGTGATGTTTAATGATGCTCAGCTTCTAGTTAAAACATAACACATGGATTTTCTCAAATCCATTTGAAAAATCATTTTTAAACTAGTAATGAGAGTCTTACTTCAAGCTACAAAATTATATCTCATTCTGTTCACAACTGAACTGCTCCTTTTGTTTTCCTCAACAGCTGAGTTAAGAAAAACTGTTGCTACTGATTCCTTTAACAGCTTGATCAAGAATGACTGTTCCTTACAAGACAGTGAGATTTACTGCTTTAACCTGACTCTATGTGTAATGTTCATGTTGGATTTAGACCTTCTATTTTATGCCCTAGAAAGTGAAAATTAATCAAATTATAAAATAATATTCCTTTCATGTATGACTTTGCATATTTTAAGAACATACTTATTTTTCCAGACTAACTGACCTAATATTTTATTTATTATTATGAATTTTCATTGCCAGCAGAATCAATTTTATATTTATTTTAAAAGGTACCAGTATCGTAAACCCACTGATATCTATCATATCGCATCATGTATCTTTGCAGTAAATAACTAAATGTAATTTTTACGTGATTTCACTTTCTTGTCAAGTAATATTCAAAAACTTCCTCCAGTGTTCATAGATTAAAACGAACAAGTTGGCATAGGTAAATATACATTTCTTAAAATAATCTTTTGTAATAGTAAAATTTAATAAACTAAAATTAATAACATACAATGAAAAGTTAATATTAATGTTAAATATTTTTATTACACTCTATTAAAATATTTAAATGGTAAATTATTAATAAAACTTGAAAGAACATACAATTACTCATTCAGAAAATATTAAATAATTAAACAATTCATAATACACTTACATTTCTTGGAGGTTAATCTCTATTTTGGTATTAAAAGCTTCATAGTTAAAGTTAGTTTGCAAACATTTAATTTAGTCACAAATTGAATATTAATAATAATAGCTTGCTGGTAAGTTTTTGGGTCTAGGTAGACCATAGATCATTGTAGCATACATGTATTTTTTTGGTATGAAAAACTTTGGTTTCATTCTGTCAACATTTTTTATGTTGCTGGTCAATTGCAAGATACAGCAAGATGTGAAGCTTCTGGAGTGACACATTTATGATGAGAGTTGTCCGCAAAATGCTTCAGTTTCTATTCATGCTTAATGCATTGGTTCAGCATATGACTATATTTGGATAGGGCATTTATTGTGACTGAAAGAACAGGCACTGAATCTAACTCTGTCCTCTCACCCATCCATGCATGAAAAAGCCAGCAAAAGATCTTGATCGAAATTGTATTCTTTTTTATACTCTCGACCAATGTTTAGATTTTCTGCATGTATATTATCTTTTGTTTTGTTATCAAAATATAAATTGATAATCTTGTACATTTATTATTACCTTTTAGTTATAAAGTTCTCCTTTTTATAAATTATTTCAGCTATCTTTAATTAGTGTTAAAACTTTAATTGTAATCTCTTGCATGTGGAATTTCTTTTACTTTTCTGGATTAACACTCTATATTTCTTTTTTATTCACTCCAATTTTAACTTTTATTTTTAATTAAATAGATAATACTAAATGCACAAATACCTTTCATTGTATATAGGAATTGATATATGTTTTGTAGATTTGGAAAAAGGCATTTAATAAAGAATCTTGAAATAAACTTATGACCATATTGAGAAATAAAGGAATATTTTGGAAAGAGGACTGATTTGGAATATGAATCTGATTGGAGAATTATGAGACTGATTTAGAGAGTTTAGAAAGAGGAGTTAGACCAGGATTCTATGTAAAAACTGCACCTTTTAATATGTATTTACTAGACCTGTTAGAGAAATATTTAGATTGTGGATAAGCTAATATTAAAGGCAAAATAATAAAATGTATAAGATTTACAGATAATATGATTCTTACATCTAAGATGAAAAAAATCTTCAGAAAATGTTAAATAAATTGAGAATGAATAAATGTAATATAGAATGAAGATTAATGCTGAAAAGATCAACTATTTTTAAATAGAGAAAAATACAAAAAGGCTGCAAGCTGAAATTAATGAAAATATAGTTTAACAGGTGAACATATTTAGATGTTTGAGAAATTGGTTGAATGAGGATGGAAGAAGTGAAAGTGAAGTTAAAAGATTAGCTTTGGCAAAAAAAGGCATTTATTAGGAGAATGAAAATATTTTGTGATTTTGAAGAAAGAATTAAGGGAAAAAATATTAATTAAGTGCTATGTATTATGGTACAGTAAAAAAAAATTGAGCAATGAGTAAAACAATTAAAAACAGATTGGAGCCCTTTAAAATATAGTTATGGAAAAGAATGGAAAAAATTAGTTGAACAAGTAAAATGATAAATGAGGAAGATTTGAAAAGAGTGAATTGCAAAGGAAGATTGAGGAAATTAGAGATAGAAAGAAAAACTGAATTGGTCATATACCAAAAAAAAGAATAGTTTAATGAAGGATGTTTTGGAGAGATAGGAGTTTGCAAATAAGAAAAAAGAATGGAAAATATTAACCTTTCTGGATAATATGTGATAGGAAGAAATATTTGGAATTGAAGAGCTAAGAGGCGAGCAGAACAGAATGAAGAAATTAATTAATTGAGTGTCTGTTTGCTGGACCTGTCCATAGGGCAGAACAGTATTGATGATGGTAATAACTTGTGACTCAAGCATATTGAAGAGTGATAGTTAAGCCAGGAATCCATTTTGCAGTCATTTATTCTTTTCATATATCAGTGTATTTGATATCTGTATGGAAAAATAAAATGTTAAATAAATATCTAAGTTATCATACATGGAAAAAAGAGAGATATATGGGATTAATGCTATCATGTAATTGTAGAAAAAAAATGTATTAATCTTTAATTTGGCATTTATAGATTAAGTTATAAATAAGCATTTATTTTTATAGCGCTATGTTTTATAAATTGTAATACATTAAAGATCAGCCTTCTCAAGCTATTGTGCATGCGCTTTTTACGAGTGTTAGTAATAAATGAATACTTCCATTCCCAACACAAGATATAGTATTTAAGAAAGAATAAAATGAATCCACTTATTATAAAACATAGCGCTATAAAAATAAATGCTCATTTACATATGTTTAAGTTTCATTTGAAAGTGACGTTTAGTAAATTCTAGATAATTTTGCCAACGTTATTCATTCAGACATCGTAAACAGTAATTTAAAGTGAGTGGTCTATCCTCATGTGTTCATCTCCAGTACTTAAGATTTGCCCATATATAAGCACTTAAGTTGGAAAGAATAAGTGGATTCATTTTATTCTTTCTTAAATACTATATCTTGTGTTGGGAGTGAAAGTATTCATTTATTATTAACACTCGTAAAAAGCACATGCACAATAGCTTGAGAAGGCAGATTAAGTTATAGTAATAATATTTTTTTAAATATCAATATATAAAATTGAAAAAAGGAATAAAACAATATATGAATTGATTATAATTTTCTCTTTGACATTATATGCTTGTATTAGTTTATATTAAAAATACTAATAATAACAATTATTCATTCCTAGCATTTAATCTAATTAATATATATTTATTCAGAGGGTATTGTATAAAGAAAAATATTTTGGAAAGTAATATATTTTATTCTTTTATATTGCACAAAAATTTTTTTAAAAAAAAATTAGTTATATTATTTGTTTAAACAGCTTAGTATGAAGATGATAATTCTGGTTTCAGAGAAAAAAGGAAGTCAAACAGTAAAATATTAATGATGAGTCATGTGTGCTTTGTTCAATATTACAAGATGTGAAACTGTTCAACTAACACTTTGTGATACTATCATATTTTAAAGTAAACATTTCTTTCTAAAAGACACTGACATCGTGACCTAAATGTGACTCTCCATTGAATTTGGCAGTAAATCATATCATCTTAACCTCTAGATTGCGTCTGAGATAATCTTTATGTGAAATACACATTTCCCATTAAAATCATTCTCAGGTATTTCAGTAAAATATCTTTAAGAGAATCCCTTGTCATTGATTCACTTCATATATCCAATCTAATAAAGATGAGATATGTAATCAACAGAAATAACAAAGAATGATTAATTCATATTTATACTCCCTCAAATTCTTACCCCAAAATATCATGAACCAAACTTGATGATCAATAATCTTTTCATCTGTGCATATTCATAGTTTAGACCAAGAGTTTCCAAACTTTTTTTGGCTGAAGACCCTTTACCAAAAACTTTTAAAGCCATTGTCCCCTAGTCATTTACTTTATTTACTCAAAATAATAAATTTGTACAGTACTCAGTATTAAATATTTCACTAGATATCAAACTTTTCATTTTAATCACTTGTAATTAATGACTGAAAAAAATAAAAGGACTATGGAATATGGCATTATCTCGTGCAACATTTAATATTGAAAGTTGCACTAATGAAAATTAAAGCAAAAAACTATGAGCAGGGTTTTTTTTATAATTTTTGATATTTATGAAATAAATATGTAAATCCAAAATAAGTACAAATATTAAAATCACTTTATTAAACATAAAAATGAAGTGAAAAAATCAACATATTCAGACAGAATTAAACATCAACGAAATTACAGCAACAAAAGATTTTAATCAAAATTATAAAAATAATATTACCAAATAAATGATCTTGGAAAACTGAATTTAATGAGATGAGTGTACCTGGTAAGTTGTCAACAATTTATCTGTCTGGTTTTAAATTAGTAAGTTGCATTCCCAAATCTCCATGTACAATGATATGCAATTGCTGTCTTTTCTGAAGCAGGTTTAAAACTACACTGACGCTTCTCTCTACCAGATATGATGATGGAAATTCCAGAAAATGGTTTTGTACAACAGTCCATAGAGCCAGGTACAAAAATGAAATATCGTGTTGCAGCCAAAACTTTTGATAACCCTGTTTCAATTGTACCTTGAGATCCTCATTTTAGTGATGATGGTTATTAGCTCATCTTGCAAAATTATATTTTTTTATGCACTAGTAGTGTATGGATTTATTACCCATTCTGTTATTTCCAATGACAGAATATCTTCAAACCTAGTTTTGAAATCTAAGTGAAAAAATGGTTGACATACAGCAAGATGTTTTCTTCTTGGATTGTATCTATCTTAACTAAGTTGGGGGATTGGGAAAGTTCAGATCTTGCAATATTTTGTTTAAAAAACATTGATCTGGCAACAAACTGTCATGACTGATATTGCTTTGACAAGATTCAAATTATCTCTTCACACTTGTAAATTGACATTATTAAATTTGCCAAATAAATCAGTTAAATAAGCAATAGCTATTTTACTCTTAAGTAAATTTCCTTCCAAACTGGAATTCTCATCTTCCAAAAATTATAAAACAGATTGAAAAAGTGCAAACAATTTTGACAAACATAAACCTTTTGTATACCAGTGGACTTCAGTATGAAGAACCAATTGATAAAAATCTTTGACACTTTCCTCACATAATTCAAATTTTTTTCACAGCTGTTATAACAAACTGAAGTGACTGATAAAACTTATCACTAAGGTTCATGGCTACTAAATGTTGCCTATGGATTACACTGTGAACTGCAAGCACTTCAGATATATATTGTTTTAGGTAAATTATGAAATTGTGATAATGATCAACCATAGCTGGTGCTCCATATGTTGCAACAGATATTATAATTGTCAATGGAATCACTTTTTCCCTGAAAAATATCTCCATTAAATTAAAAATTGATTCACATCTGCTATCAGTTTCTAAAGCTCTAGCAAAAAGCAGCTAGCTCTTCGTGCACTTCCTGATCTTGAATAAAGTGACCATATGCCAGCAATAAAGCTTCATTACCAGGTAAGTCATCCAATTGGAGGGAAAAACATTTTTTTGAAAATGATTACACAAACAGTTTTCCACATCATAACTCATTTTAGCAATATATCTTTGAACTATGTTATTATTGCTCAAGGAAATCTTTTTTACAACATTTTGTGCAGTTTTGTAGGGTACAGTGTTCAATACCTCTGTGCTGACCAGTAGAATCAGTTTCTCCACTATGGTGTGCAGCTTGCCAGACTTCACGATGAGGAGGGATATGTTTATGATGCCCTTAATCCATCATCATTTTGCTTTGATGATGAAACACATTATCTATTGTAGTTCTCTTCAGAATTTTATCTTTAAGTGATTGAAAGTATGGCAAATCTCTTTTTTGTCAGGGTGAATTCTGTTCAAGTGATCTTTTAGTTTTGATGCACTTCATAGTATCATTACTAAAGACTTTTTTGCATATGAGGCACATTGGTAAATGTTTGATAATGACAGGACAAATTCTAGCTTCAAAATATCCAAGCTGTAGTGTATGTATATCTTTTTTGGTTCAGTCATATTACTATCATAAGAAATAAAAACTTTTATTAACAAACAATTTTGACAACCCCTGTGATAAAAAAAAAAAGCAATAAATTATATTCTTATTTGAAACAGAAGATTTTTGTTTAAACTCGAATAAATAAACTGAGTCCTTGATTTTCTCCTCAATAAATAATTATATTCAACGTTCAAATCACAAATAAGTACATGTCATGTCAAACGAATCAATTTATATTATTTTATGAAAGCATGACCATACAAGACTGAGAGATTATGCTATTATCGAATATTGTCTTATCCCACTATGAGTAGGTGCAGACATGGAATGTTTTTTTCATGCCTGCACTTACTCCGACATGTTCAATAAGACAATGCACAGATGTGTTTGTGCTACATGTATTTTCATGCATTCCTATGTGTGACTATTTTAATGACACATTTTACCTTTTCGTTTGCAAGCTTGGTTTGTAATGTGTTTTTATCAAAAAAGTGTTTTCTTGAATTATTTTACTTCTTAATTAGGTACCTATGGGAATCAGATATTTTGAAGTGACAACTGAATAGCAATAGTAAGGGGGTCTATTTTTGCTGTCATCAACTCCCAATTTTTTTTATTAAAACTATTGATCCCTACAAAGTTCAAATCTACCCCAGCGGCTCAATATCGACTTGGTTAAAAAATTTTATTGAAATTAACATTTCAAAAAAAAATCCCTCATTCTCGAAGTAATTGTAGATTAGTTAAACATTTATCGTCATAAACTGCTGTCTAAATGATTTAATTTTTTCTTTGTATATGTAAATAATATGTCATCAAGAAAAAAAAGTTATGATTCTTTTTTTTAAAAAGGGCCATATTTTTTTTTTTTAAAAATCAATAGTAATTTCAATATCATTATGTCTACAAAATTAAAGAATATATTTATTAGTCTTATTTTCTTGTCATTGAATTTCTATAATCATATTGAACAATATTAATTTTTATGCTAGTATCTTTATGCTAATGTTGACAGTCGTTCATTTTCATGCTGAAATACTCAATATTTTAACTTTTTAAATTTGAACCTGCATATTGGAGTCTTTGATGCATCTTAACATTGAAGCTTTCTTTTCTGGCTAAAAAGCTATCAAAATATTTAAATTACAGATATTTAGAAATTATGATTATTTATTTATTATTACAATTGTTAAAACTAATATTTCGCTTAATATTCAAATGTTGCTAAAAGTAAGAGGAAAACTCGTTCTTCATCCTTTGAATATATTATTAATGCTGATTGCAAAAATGTACCTAAATTAAAACAACAAACAAAATTCACCTTATAAGTTAAAAACCAAGTCAAAAACTAAGCTAATATAATAACAGAGCTCAAAGATAGAATGGTATCCATTCTATATTTTCATTGGGTTTTGACGCTACATAACTCCATGGGAGATAGTTACTTCCGCTTTGCAATTACAAATATTTGGAAGTCATGGTTATTTATTTATGATTAAATTGAGTCACAGACAATATTTGATATTTTATTGGAACTGTAATGTGAGAATTAATTCCATTTTTAAAACATCTGCACAATAATGAAATAAACATCAAAGTAAAAACTTAATAAATCAATATTCATCTTTATTTTGCATTGTAGGCTAAATCATAGTGCAGGCCTGAGGAGGGGGGGGGTGCAGCCGCTACATTATTAAAGGGAGAAGTTTTAAATTTTTTTACAAAAACAATATTGGATATATACTTCATACTCTATATTTCGTGTGTATAGCAAAATTGCCTTGTTTGACATAACCTCTATTAATCTGAACACTTAGTGAACTGTTATGTAATTTATTGTATTTTAATTTCATTACTTATTTATTTAAGTTTGCAAGATTAATTTCATTTCGTATATGAATATATTTTATATTTCATTTCAGTTTATGAATGGTTATGAAATGTCATCTCAAAAATCTGGAGTCAAAAACACAAAGAAAAACAGAAATGTGATGAGTTTAATAAAAAGGGGTGACAAACACTTTTTCAATTTGGCTTTAAATACAAAGCAAGTGAAACTAACCAAAATGAATTTCAGTTCAGAACAATGTGAGAGAAGTGCAGAACTGAATTGATAATGGACTTATTGATGCCTTATCAATCGGATACAGAAAACTGTGTTATTAAAGATCATACTGGCTTTCCCAAAGATATAGATAACCAGGTTTTTCCCAAAAGTATTATAACATTTCGAAGTTTAGATGGTAAAAAACGTAATCGAGATTGTCTTATCTAAAGTTAAACAAGCATTATTTTGCTTTCCTTGTCAATTATTTTGGAACAATACTTGTTGCAGCATTAACTCAGCATCTAAGTCTACACTTGCATCAACAAAAGGATGGTAAGCAGGTAAAAAGTGGCAAAATTTATGTGTTTTTCTTCCAGAACATGAGAGAAGCAATAGTCATAGGCAGTTCTATCTGGCTTGATGAGAACTAGAAAGATCCCAGTCACCTGACAAAGGCATTGACTGACAATTGGAGACATCAATTAAAACAGAAACTGAAAGTGGTACAACATTATGAAATGAGTCATTGATGTTGTCTTATTCCTTGGTGAATGGAGGCTTGTTTTTCATGGCAGTTCCCAGCATCTTAGTGAAAATGACAATGGAAATTTTCTGGGAGTTGTAGAATTGTCATCTCATTGGAATCTGACTCTAAAAGAACATGTGTTGCAAGTTAAAGAGGCATAAGAAAGGGGAAATGACTTTATTATCTCAGTGCCAATTCCCAAAATGAGTTAATTGCTGAATATTCTTCATTTGTAAAGCAATATGTGTTGGACAGGAAAACTGCAAAGTACTTTGCTGTTATTGTTCAATCCATGTCAGATTCATCCAATGTTGAACAAACAACATAACTTTTGCATTATGTAATACCATATGAAAACCAGTATGAAATTGAAGAAAGATTTTTACAGTTTGCTGACATAAACCATAAAACAGGATATTACATAGCAAAGATGATAGTAGAAACATTGAAAGAACAAGATATACCACTGTCGGATTGTCATGCTTAGGTTTATGATAATGCAGCCAACATGGTAGGAAGATATGAAGATGCACAAGCAAGACTACTGGAGCAATATGAAACAGCTTTATTATCACCATGTGGATGACACTCATTTAAATTGTGTGAAAATGATGCTGCAGAAGCTATAACATATTTTGGAAATTTATAAACCATTTACTGGTCCACAATGATGGGAAATCTTGAAGAACTGTATTGGCTGTACTCTTCATGGCATGTTTAACACATGATGGTCAGACCATGTTGAAAGTACAAGGCTCTTTTATCCCACCTTCCATCCCACCTTCCAAGCATCAAATTAGCATTAGAAAACCTTTTGTTGAACCTAACTGCCAAAACAAGAACAGAGATTAATGGAGCTGTGTCCTATGTCACATCCTTCATTTATGTGATAATGTCTATTGTATGATATAGAGTATTAGTTTCAGTTGATATCTGTAATAAGGTTATTCAGTTCAGAAATGCAACACTGGATGTCAAAGTCTCCAACTTAAAAAGCTTGCCTTCAGAACTGACAAATCTTTGGAACAGCTGTAAAAGTATGTAGAGTGAAGATAAGCATGTTTTGTGCATAAAAGTGAAACTCTCTGGAACTCAGGGTGAAGCAAATGCAAAAGAAAAGGCAAGATGAATTGGATGAATCCCCTGAGAAAGTATATTTCAAAAAGTCTCTTCTATGTAATATTGGATAATTTTATTGGTGGACTAATTAATTGCCTTTGTTTCAATGCTGCAGCAAACATTTCTGAGAAGTTCAGCTTCCTCTGGAAGTACCTATCAATTTCTCAAGATGAACTGAAAGAAAATCAAAATTATTAGCAGACCAATATCCCATTGATAATAAAGACCCTGTAATGGAGATAAATCATTTGCCATCTATTTATCAAGCAAATTTTGAAGAGGGCCACTGAGTCCATTGGAGTTACTGAATTGCTTGAAAAGATACAAGCTGGAAGGCCTCTTTCCAAATATATGTGTCTGCCTCCACATTCTGCTAACAATTCCTGCCACTGTCATCTCTGCAGAGTGCTCATTCAGCAAACCAAAAGCTGATAAAAAATTGCCTAAGATCAATTATGTCACAGGATGACTGGTAGATTTGGCAAGACTCAATATAGAGTCTGATCTTGCAAAAACGATTGATTTTAATGATGTTATTTGGAATTTTGCCACGAAAAAGGCTAGGAAAGCACCATTGTTTAGCAGAATATAAATGCCATTACATCTCAATTATAATAATTGATATAAGCTTGGAATCAATTTAGTATTCAATTAATTGCTTATATATATTGTTTAATTATTGTTTATATACTGCGTATTATTGGGTTTTTTTTACTGAAACACCATACTCTTTTTAATATATTTGCAAGTATGTTTCAATGTAATTAATAAATGTGCAATTATAACATTATTGATTTATATGTCCCTGAGTAGGTGAGGGGGGCATATTAGTCTTGTTCTAGCACTTAATAATCCTCTTGGCAGCCCTGATCATAGGCCTTACTAACTTTTACAAATACGTATTTCCTCGACTGTCAAGTTAACCAAAGTAAATTAATAAATCAAATGTGACTTTTCTTAAATAAAAAAAATGCAGTCTAAATATAAGATTCATAGCATAGTGAAGAGTAATCGTTTTTATTTTATATGTAAAATTGTCATTTTAAAAATATCCTAATCCTAGATACATTTAAATTTTAAAAAATTAAAATACACAAATAATTTTGTTTATTTTTAAAAGTAACGTATTTAGAAATTACACTAATATTATATTATTTGTATAGTACTCGCACAGACATATCTAAACCTTTTATTAATTATATATATATAATGCTTGCTGTTTGTAAAATTTCACTTTTGATAGTTAATGAGAAGGAGAAATAAATGAGATTTTAGAACTGAATTATAATATTTTAAAATTTAAGTAAAATTATCATTACTCACATTACCTGACAATTAGCAGTCAGATTATATGTAGCTGTAACAACCTTATCGCGGGTATAATAATTAAGATAATTTCAGTTAATTATACAAGCTAAATTATCGAAGTAATAATAATAATACCATTTAAGACTGCCGCTACTAAGTGGTTTATAATCTAATCTAGCAGCCTCGTTATCTGTGTTAAAAATAATGCAATTAAATTTTGTCATAATTATTTAAAAGGCTTCATTTTTCTTGAAAAATTAATTTATTAGATATAGATACTATGAGTTTATTAATAAGTCTCTGAACAACAGAAATTGTGTTTAAATTTGAAATTATTTTTAAAATTTAATGTTTTATGTTTTCATGTCTGCATTTATTTCTTTTAATTCATTTTTCTGTTTATTTATATAATTTTCAATTAGTTATTTCTTAATCTATTTTAGATAACTTTTTAAGTACTGAATAGTTTCTTAATAATCGATGTATGTAATATATAATGTTTTCATGAAGGTTGTATATTTTCATTGTTTTTTTAGTAACAACATCAATGTATAGCTAACTAATTTAGATCTGAGGATTACTTTAGTCTCCACCTAAAAATGGATAGTTTTCCATTATTATATATCTATTTAGCTTTTCTTACAAAAAGTTTAAAAATGGTTAGCTTAGAACTATTAAATGATAAAGCTCTACAGCCAGATCAATCTTTTTTTGATGTCCAACAAGTCGATCGTGATCCACCGGTCGATCGCAAAACCATTTTTGGTCGATCGCGAGACCAATCTGGCAAGAGCTGTCAGGTAACGAGTGAAACAAATTAAGTCAAGATTTTCAAGTTTTTTTGTTGTTTTTGTTCTAAATTTTTTTCCAATTCTAGATACGTGAAGTCCTCTAAGTCGTATCATTATTGAAAATAATATTTTTAATCTTGATCATTGCTACAAAACCAACATGGCAGATTGAATCAGGATCACACTACATCCAACCATCCCAAGGGCTCCAAAAACACATCCAGCCATGCAGACACATCTCAGACGCATCATCCTGCTAACCACAGGAATAATAAAGATCACCATATTCCCATTAAAATTTCACCTTCTCCTTCGATCAACTCATCAGACACTGAAACTGAGATGGACCTAACTAGCTATACAACTTCCACTAGGAAAAAATCCACTCGCTTGAATGGATCCAGCTCAGAGGATGAGTATTCATTAACACAGTCATCCAATCATTACCATATCATTAAGTCCAAGTTAACCTCTAAGTCCCATACTTCAAAAAAAAAAATGGAAAATTGCTAATTCTATTTTGCCTAACTCTCAAATCTATTCGAAGGATGAGTTTTCTAAAGATGAAATCCTGACAGAGCCTTTGAGATTTAATAACCAAAACAGCGCTCAACTCAAAATTCCTCTGGCAGTAGACTCTGACCAATCCCCAGCTTATGACTAGGGTCTCTTGCCAGATAGCTGGAGTTAATGTCAGAGGCATTAATTCGCTTACACAAGTACATGCCATAAGACATTGGTTTAATTCGTTTACCCCCCACATTATGTTTATGGGCGAAACCAAATATCACCAAAAGTCCAATAGCCTCATTTTGACTGAGCTTAACAAGCTTGGCTATACATATCTAACAGTCAACCTTACAGATACTGAAGGCGTAGGTATCTTAATAAATAACAAACACCCCCCTAACAAGTTTAAGATCACCTACCAAGATAAGAACCTTATCTGTGCCAACCTAACCTATGGCAATAATATAATCAATGCATTTTATGTCTACACCCCCAATAGCCATGCAATATTCCTTCGGATCATAAACACTATAAATATGATAACAGCCAACAATAACTCCCCAGCACTCCTCTTTGGGGACTTCAACGTCTCCTATGATCACTTTACAAACAAGTATCTTCACTTGCTCAACAGACATTTTATTAATGGCAGGGGCTTCTTTCCTCATAATGCCTATTCTTACTACACCAAAAAGTATCATACATTAATTGATCTGATGTTTTACACCTCTGAACTCCATCATTGTCTGGAAGCTACTCTTCAACCTGTTCCCTTCTCTGACCATCATGCTATTATCACCACACTGCAACTAACCAACTACTCCTCATCCTTTCTCAACCGGTCAATCAGAATGTTAACTAAAGCTTCCATGACTGAAGCCATTGTATCTGAAGCATACATCCTCTTCCACAAAATCAACATACTAAAAAGGCCCCCAGAAGAGGCATGGTTCGCCTTCATTGGGATAATCCATTCCTTGATTGCTCACTATACTAGAAACAACAAAGGGCCATCTACACTTATGAATGAGCTTGACCAAATCAATAATAAAATAAAGACATGCTCAACTGAATCAGATCATATCAAACACCTTCTATCACTAAAACATCAGTATAAGGAAAAACAGATGGCTATTGCGGAGTATATTTCTATTAAAAGATCACAAAACTTTCTTACTACCCAACACTGCTGGACTCGGGGATATTTGCGATGGGCATTGGGAGCTAGGAAAAAACTTAACACTCCAACCTCCCTTATTGTCAATGGAAACTATGTCACTGGTCATCACATGATTGAACACATTGGTCTTCACTTGACTATCAGTGAATGGCTGGATCACCCATCTGCTATAAACCATGGAATAACAGCAGCTGATATTAAAAACCATCTATCAGCACTTTCTGACAGTGTTCATCCTGGGATGCATGCTATACCAAGATTTCTAATTTCCCACCTTGATAACTTTGCTATCCCAATCATGATGAACATGATCAATCATCTATCCACTAAAAGAAGGGAAATAAATAATCTCTACCCGATTGCCTTAGTGCCATTCATCAAGAAGAACAAAGATCCAACCAACATCCATAACATAAGGCCTATCTCCATGACACCAATTTTAATCAAAGTTATTGAAGGTGTAATTAAAGAGAAAATCCAGCAAAAAATTTTAGACAATATTGTTCAGTCACAATATGCAAGAAAAGGATCTTCAGCCCTAACAGCAATGGGTGAAGTCAAGATTCTTCTTGATCATATTAGATCTAATCGCTTATCAAAACCCATTGCAGTCCAGCTAGACATAACAGAGGCTTTTGACTCGATTAATATTCACACACTTCTTACTCTTCTAAAAGACCTCAACATTCCTTCTCATATTATACAGATTCTGGAGAATCTTCTCTACAATAGGCTAATTCACATCTCCTTAGATGGATTCTACACAGATGGGTTCTCCCCCGACCTGTCTATTCCTCAAGGATCTCCATTGAGTGCCATCCTTTTTATATACTATCTCAACCCCCTATTGAGAGATATAGAAATCTCATTCACCGGAGTATTCATTCCTCGCATAAAAAATCCTTCAAGTTGTTTGCATATATGGATGATGTCCTCGTAATACTACCATCTCAAAAACATCTCCTAACACTCTACAAGATTTTGGATAAATTTGCCTGTGATTCACAACTCAAATTTAACTCCAACAAATCTTCATCTTGGAAAATTCTATCAGGAAAGAAAGTCTCATCTAGATTTCTAGCTGAGCCCCAGGACTTTCTTGGCTTCCCTATCTCCATGTCTCAAATAGCCATGTCAAAAAAACTACAGAACTCCTTAATTAACTCCACATCCCAGATTATTCAATCCCTTTCCAGGGTGTATCTCTCCATTCAGGGAAAAGTAGTGCTACTGAACATGAAAGTCATGTCCAAGATTGCATACTACCTCCCCATCATGACAGCAACAAAAGCCTTTACCAAAAAAATCAATAGTCTATGTGCTAAACTCTTTTGGAAAAAGAGTACAATGTCTATAAGCATGACAAGGATGCAATACCATCGCAAATCTAATGGGATGTCCTTTCACTCCATCCCCTCAATTATCTTTCAAAAATCTCACACATTAATTCATAACCTCTTACAAAAACATGATTCCTTCAATATTTCAGAGGCCGTTCAACCAACGGACAGACCTCCTCCTCAAAAATGCTGGCTAGATCAGGTTCTCCAGCTTCTCAATCAATTTACATCTAATTTACAAAATCCATATAATACAAAAATCACCATCTGGGAAGCCCACCATAAAATCAACCCTGAAATCAACTCAATGTTGCCAATGCTTGGCATCACTAATCATAGAATTACTTCAATATTCAAGTTCTTAGCATTAGAGCCTAAATTTTTAAACTACCTAGTAAAAGTAAATCTGGGAGCCATGCATACCAACTGGTTCCTCCACCACAAGAGATTTCTTAACAACATTGACCCTATCTGCCCAATCTGCAAGAGGCATGATGAGACATTTGACCACATAATTCGCTCATGTACCGGACTTAGTAGTATCAAATTTTTAATTTTCCAAAACAGTAAAACTGATATTTACAGAATCCTCTCACTAAAAGAATCTCTACAAAGTAAACAATTTCCAATTATAAGAATGTCAGTATTTCTCACCCACTCTATCTGGAATGTGAGATGCAAATTAGTATTCACAAATCCTCCACCAGACCCAAACAGTCTATTCATTTCTCTCTTAAACAAAATCAAAAATAAAGACATGATCCTTTCCTCCAAATTTTTATTTGAAGAAACCTGGAATCTATTCCAAATTCCAAAGCCCAATACTTTTCCAAATAGCTTATGACAACAATCTATAAACCACAGGATTTATTCCATACCCTGGATTAATATTTTCATAAATCATCGACTACCAACCCAGTAGTAACATTATAGACTCTTTTTTTGTCAATGTACTATAAAAAATTAATGTATTAAAAAACCAATATTCTCCCTAAATAAAATTCTTTTAAAACTAATCTTGATTTAATGTAGCTAATTTGAATTAATAAATATTGTTAATAATTGCTCATGTTGCTTTAATTCGCCCGGACATGAGTTTTTTGGCCCATTAAATAATTATTCTTTACTAGATACATATATAAAAATAGTATGTATTTCACACCTCCCTCTACTTAGACTACGCCTATGATAACAAGTCAATCGCCTATGATAAACAAGTCGCAACACATTTTTAAAATAAAAAGTAGATCTTATGAACACAAAAGTTGACCACCCATGATCTAAAGCAAGTTAGAAGTAATATGGAACAAAATCTTAGGTATCTTTATTCATGATTTAAGAAGAAATAAATCTTAAGGGATAGATATTATTTATTAACCAATTTAACTTAAGCCTATTAGCAATGTAATGGCTGGTGCATATTTCTCAAAGTATAATTTGATATCAAGAAATAAATATAATAATATTAAAATAAATACTCTAAACTTCAAGATTGAATTAATGATGGTAATGATGATCATCGTTATTTGGTTGCCATCTTTATGAATATAACCAAAAAAATGCAGTATATCCTATTTCTATAACTAAGAAGATTTATAAATATTTTTTTTACCAGTTCCCAAGCTTAGTGTTAACTCTCCATATCTATAAATTAAATGAATAACTTTTAAAATATGAATATAACTGAAAGAACAATTTATATCAAGAAATAAGCATAATATTAAAATAAATAAAAATACTAAACTTTAGAGTAGAGTTGATGATCATCATCATCTCTATCTGGATATCATTTGATGAATATACTCAACTGTAAATAAAAGCTCATAAGTAATTGCAAACATACAGAAATATATAATCAATGCAGATTGGCAATATCTGATCATATCTGAGATAATAAAATAATTTACATTCTTAATTTAAAATTAAATTGATTATATGCAGTTTTTATTTTAGTCCTTTGACATTTCTAAATGCAATCTCTTGGTCTTATATAGAGATTAAAGTACCACGGTATATATTTATGTTTTAAAAAAAAAAGATCACAATTGTTTATATATTCTTTATTAATAATAGACTGTCCCACCAATCAGTTAGATATTATACATTAATGATTATTAACAGAAGTTTATATTGAAATATTTTAACTGGTGGAAATATCTCTGATATTTTCATATTAGAAAAATCACCATCAGATGTTAATAGACAGTAATCAATAAAAATAATAAACTATAAACATAATTAAAATATTCCAACAATAACATCTGTATAATATATTGTAATGATTAGGTCCAGTATCAGTTTTAAAAAAATATATGTGATTTAAAAATTTTTTTTATTAGGTTGATATAAAACTAACCTATAAGCAAAAATCCATGTCTTAACACTTACTTATAAAAGTTATTGATATTCTGATACTATAATCATATTTATATTTAGGAATCTTATGTGTATGCAGGCAGAATTATTTTAAATATTTATAATTATTTTATTAAACTTAATATTTTGTTTTTCATTCAAATACTTTGAAATATTTTTACACGGACAGTTAGATAATAATAAAAGGAATATATAATATAGATTTTAGTAATACATAATACGAATACTCATTCATTTTTATAATAATGACAATAGTATCTGTGCATGAATATTTTAAATAATGGAGAAATGCATTCAATTTTAGTATGTATATGCCGTTACATTAACTTAAAATTAGAATAAAATGGTTTTAAGTTCGTAAATAAAAAAACTAAAAGATAAAATTAAAGAATTATTCAATGTACATATATATATATATTAGCACAGATGCAAAATTTTAAAAATTATTTTCTTTTTAAAAAAAAAATATTTAAACGTACTTTT
Source organism: Epiperipatus broadwayi (assembly GCA_028023455.1). NCBI lineage: Eukaryota > Metazoa > Onychophora > Udeonychophora > Euonychophora > Peripatidae > Epiperipatus > Epiperipatus broadwayi. The sequence continues at coordinate 32,398 of JAQFVV010000680.1, read as the reverse complement.
TTATAAAAAAAAATACAAGATCTAAAGATAAAATATTTTTGTAAATGGAAATGATGTGTTTATTAATTATCGAAAAGCAAGCTAGCCCTTGGGGATCTTGTATAAAAAAAGTCAGATGAAATATAGATAATGGAACAAAAATAAATTAGATGTCCAATAGAAGCAGCAATGAAGGCTCGGACCATAATGAAAAATTGGAACAGGAAACCATTGTTCAGTGAATCTGGATGATCGGTATAAAAGGTAAAATATTAAAATTAAGAATAGTTTCAGCTTGATTTTGTGAGAAGAGCGATAAGATGCACTTGTCACTCTCTCTCACTTATTTCAAATAAAATGTCTGTAATACCAGGATTGAACCAGCTAAGGCTACCTTCAGATAGACTGGTCTTCAAATAAAGACTTCATGGGAATTGACACCAGGAACCAGGAGCTCTTCTACTGTAAGATATAAATGGAAAAATTTTACTAAAAGTAATTAAGAACTTTAAAAATTTGACAAGCTAAACCTAATTTTTTTAAATGAACTTTAATCTGACTTTCAAATTAATTATTAATGTTTAATTTTTATACATTTGAGTTTGCTAAAAATCATTTCCATTTTTTTTATTAATATTTATGGTATAAATTATTTAAACGCATTAAATTTAAGTTAGGTATAGACACTTGCATAGATTCGTTAACGTTTAATTATGTTTTTGTTTTCATATTTGATTAAAATATATAGACATTCTGTAAATAATGATACCTTATGGTATCTAAAATGTATTTATTCGGATGTCTTTTAAGTTATTGGTGGCAATGCAGCATCTTATGATGAATGCCATTGGATTTCTTGTAAATTTCCCTCTGCAATTCCATCAATGACTTTATATTTTGATCGTTTATGTTTATTGTGAAATGTTTTTGACCGTGTAATCTATGTAGCCAATCTATACTCAACATTAAAAAAACAAACTTTTATAAAATTCATCTGTGCGAAATTATATAAATGTTAAAATTAAGTCAGGCATGAATGGCTATAGAGATTTGTAAAGTTATATTAATTAATTAAGGGAGGGTTAACCTTAGGTTATTTGTTTTGTAGTTGGATTGGGTCAATGGATTGGACATATCGGTGTAATTAGTAAATGTAATATGAGGTCTGCCACATGCAGAATCACATTATATGCCACATACCCCCTTTTTGCCTATGAAAGGGGATAGTAAGACGGAAAATGCAGTCCCTTCCTATGGAGTTTTTTTTTATTGTTCTTCTTGCCAGACAGATGTAATATTCCTGTCTGGATGAGAGTCAATGTCTTCTCTAACCATACTGTTCAGATGTACATTCCTGACAGTATGATATTTGTGCTGTCATAATCATGTTGCATTGAATATATCGATGTAGCAGGTGGATTGACATTAGTTTAACTGCGAACTTTTGGCCTAAGGTTAAATAAGGATAGAATATTTTCTTTTCAAATGCAATCTATGTAGTTTATTCATACTTGACACTCTTAAAAAAATATTATTAAATTCATCTGTGAGGATGCTTTAAAATTTTAAAATAATAATTTAAATTGAAAGTTAATATTAAAATCTAAAATAATAAATGTTATTCCTCAAATTTTAAATATTATATATGTGCATTAATAAATGTTTGTGTATTAATTACTGGCAGTGGCTTTTATTTTTTTATATTGAATATATATTTTAAATAATTTATATTTTATAAATCTCTGCGTCTCACTGAGCTAGTGGCAAGGGCTGACAGTCTTAATAAATAAAAGTTGGATCTTTAACAGTGCGTATCTGCCTACTCTATAAATGTTCTAGGTTCAAATGGCCTAGTGGCGCCCTGGAGTGCAGATACGGTAAGACTGCAACTTCCACTAACTCCCAGACCATTATAGTATCATTTATTTAAGTTGATTTATTTTTATTTTTAAAAGTATGTAATATTTTGTGTTCTATTTTAAAAGTGCATCAGACCTTCAACATTCTAAAAAAAGTACTTGGGAATGTGTATTCATCTACGGATTAAACAATATATTGCCTGAACATGACATATGGAGATGAAACTATGTATTCTAAAAATGCCATAGCAATAGCCTAAGGAAATCAAAGGTTATAAACATACTTTAAAATGTTTGAAAATTGACCACTATCACTACCACATCTACTGTTTTCTTTTACTAATATTTTACAAATATATTTATAAAACTTTTCTTATGTGTAAGCAATCAATAATTATGGGCAGCTAAATTTGTTTTGAAGTTCACTAAACTTTCAATTGTTCTGCCATTTTCCATCTGGCATTCAAAACTATCTTCAAATCTGCTATTTTAAAATAATCTAATTAACTTTTTTGAGAAAAAATATTTACAAATCAATTGCTATAGAATTTATTAAAGGCTTCACATTTAATTTCTAGTGGATCTTTTCTACAATCTCCACTCTTTCCCATGTGTTTATATGGACTTCCATGGGACAAGACATTTTAAGAACACTTACAAATTTTATTTAAACTATAACTATAATATTAATGTTTTTGGGTTTTTTAAAAATCTACACTAAATGTAATTTATTTTTTATTATTATTACTTTATTATGAAAGTATACTTCAACACTTTCTCTGGGGGTAGGGGGGGCATGCAAAGGTGAAGAACAGGTACACGTATTTATTTAACAATAAACAATTATATTGCATATATCACATTGATTTGGAATATGTATAATGGTCAAAGGATAAGAATTAAATTTGCAAGTAATGTGACAGATGAAGTGAATATAGAAAGTGGAGGAAGGCAAGGATGTAGTATGTCACCTGTTCTGTTTAATATTTATTTAGAAGACATGCTAAATAATTATTTGGACTGTGGAGAAGCAAATGTTGGAGGGAGAGTAATAAAGTATATAAGATTTGCAGATGATATGGCTCTTATCACTGAGGAGGAAGAGAATCGTCAGAATATGTTGAATAAATTGGAAGGATGTATGGCATATGGAATGAAGATTAATATTGAAAAAACTATGTGTTTATGAATAGGGAGAAATGCAAAATGACTGAAAATTGGAATACATGATAACATGGTTCAACAGGTGAAAGGATTTAGATATTTGGATAATTGGTTGAGTGAGGGTGGAAGAAGTGAAGATGAAATTAAAAGAATAATAGCATTGGAAAAAAGAAACATTTGTGAAGAGAAAGAAGATATTTTGTGGACTTTGGAAAGAGATTAATTAAATGTTATGTGTGGAGTATATTAATGCATGGTTGTGAGATGTGGACACTGAGTAATAGAATTAAGAAACGTTTGAAAGCCTTTGAAATGAGGACATGGAGACGAATGGAAAAATCAGTTGGATGACTAAAATAACAAATGAAGAAGTTTTGAAAAGAGTAAATAAGGAAAGAAGATTGATTGAGAATATCAGAGAGAGAGAAAGAGACACTGGATTGGACATGTATTAAAAAGAAATTATAGTTTAATGAAAGATGTTTTGGAGGAAATGGTGAGTGAAAATAAAAAGAAAGGATGGAAGAGATTGACATTATTGGATGATATAAGAGATGGGAAAACTTATGTGGAATTGAAGAAATGGGCAAAAAAGAGAATGGAACGGAAGAATGGATAAATTGATGTTGTGATTACTCTCTGGAACTATCTATTGGACAGAATACTATTGATTGATTGATATCACATATATTTCATGTAAAAGAATTAATCTTGAAGGAATGAAATTTAAAGTTAATAAAGTTTGTAGAAAATTAAATTTCTGTTTTATGATAACTTAGTTTTGATTTACAGATAATCTGTTTTCAAAGGAGAAATAGGTTTAAGTGATGAGATATTTTTTTAAAAATAGGTAGTACTTTATTGAGAATATTTAGAATTGAATTGTTCTTCCAATTTTCATGTAGATAATATTTTATACTTAAAAATAGTGGCTCTCCTTTACATCATATATTTTTAAGAGATGAAACATTCCTCTAATTTCATAGTAGATAAAAAAGTGTATGTGTATATGTATTTTTTTTGTAATTAAGCCACTTAATAAATCAGCGTAGCATAAGGAATTGTTGCCATAATATTTTTTAGAAGGTGATATTTATAGAAATATATTGAGGTTTAGTCAGAATAAATCATATTTAGTGGAGCTAGATTTAAGTTAATTCAATTACCAATCAGAAAAAACATATTCTTGATTTGTTTAAATTTTATTCAATACTAAACAATCTTACACTTAATAAAATACAATCTCAGTTATCATTTATAAAAGATCAGATATAATGAATAAACATGGTATATAGGGATTCTGCACATGTATGTAAAATTAATTATTTAACTTATTTTTAAAATGCTATATGCAAGAAGCTGGAGATAATAAACATATAACCAGTCATATTTTTAAAGTAATAACTTATTTATTATTTTTTTATTTTTGTATTATTTAATGTAAATATAATTTTAATTTAATTATTAATTAAACTTGGCCTTTATTTTTTTTATAAGGTTATATCATTTAGCATTCATTTATTTGAGTCACATATAAAGATATAAACCGCTAACACATATATTTAATTTTACTTTACACTGAAATACTTGAATAAACATTTATTTACAAGATTGATTACAATAATATTTAAACAGCATTAAACTGTTGCACATGCGCTTTGGATTTTAAATATAAAATGAATGAATACTAACACTTCAACCACATGATAAAGTCTTTGGAAAAGATAGAATGGCCATCTATCTTTTCGAACCCAAACGCTTTTGTATGGATGAATCTTAAATGTTTGAAAGTGAAAGCATGAAGATATTAAATAATCACTTTAAATTACTTTTACATGCTTGAATGAATGACGCTGGTGAAATTTATTAGAATTTACAATACGTCATTCTTATTTGAAATTAAATGTATGTAAATAAGTCAATTATTTTATATAGCTTGATGTTTTTATAAACAATAATATTTAAACAGCATTAAACTGTTGCACATGCGCTTTGGATTTTAAATATAAAATGAATGAATACTAACACTTCAACCACATGATAAAGTCTTTGGAAAAGATAGAATGGCCATCTATTACAATACATATTTAGCCATAATATCTTTAAGAAATTAGTATTATACATAATTACAACTGATGGTTGCTGGTTTAAAATGGAATACGTATATTGGTGATTATTTATCTTTTCAACATATGTGTTCAGGTGTAACAGTGTTATGAGATAGAGTGGAGAGTGATGGGTTATGTGAAAGTCTGTGCTCATATACCCAATATATTATTATACATAATTGTATAAAATATTTATTAAAAATATAAGAAATGTAAACAAAGACTTATTTATTGTAGTTAGGTTTAGATTTAGTTATCATTTATATTATTGATTTATTGAATGTAGTTTGGATTCAATAATATACCTTTTACCTCTGAATTACAGTTATTACTATGTTATGTGCATTTAGGTACTCCATATTTACCACATCTCGTGGCTCTGGTATATTTTCACATTTAAAACATTTAACTTCTTAATATGTATGTGAGCTTAATAATTTATTAGTAGCATAACCACCCATTTACCATTACAATATTTGACTTGCCCAAAGCATAGCTTAATAATACAATATAGTTGTCAGTATTTGCTTATTAATAATATAGATGATCCTATTTTACCAGGTACAATGCATATATTACATTTAATGTTTTCATTGTAGTATGATATAAGTAAAGTAGTTTTTGGATTAAACCATGTGTTATTTTTGCTTACTTTCCAACATTTCGATAAATAGCATCAGCCATTGTCAAGATTAACTTTTCAAAGAAAAAATGATAAATCTCAAATAATAATAAGATTGAGTGTGAGATAAAGAATGAGATTGAGCATGAAGTATATATAGTAGTCCATTCATATGTTTTACCCATGACTTAGTATGTACTCCACTCGATTAAAACTTGAAAAGATCTTTTAAGTTCCAACTGGTCTTAGGATTTTTTTCAGGTAACTTTCTCAATGCTGGCAAAAGATACCCATACCATATTGATTATTAAATGAGTATCTAGATACTTTTATCTAAAAGATAATGATGTCAAGTATCAAGTATTGGTGGTTGAGAGGTCAGCGACAGCTGCTTTACAAGCAGTTGTCCCGGGTTAGCAGGGTCACTTCCCAGCTGATGCTATGAAACATGAGAAGAAGAAAAAGATAATAATAAAAACTGTTTTAATTTTTGCCTTTCACCAATTAGAAAATGTGGTAATTCTTTCTTCTTCATTGTTTCCTAAAAGGATACATTGAAAAGTTCTTTATTCCAGTAAGCTATTTAAAATCTGATATATATATATATATGAAAAACAAAAACAAGTTAAATTCATGTAACTTGCTATCACTTGTATTTATGATCAATAGATGGCATTTTACCAATAACACAGAACAAGTGTAAATTTGTTTACATAAACGACAAAAGGGTCAGCATTCACTATCTCTTTCATTTGCCCACCCTCAGATCAGCTGATATGATCTGAGGGTCTATCCTTCACTGATGATAGCAAATTAGCTTGAAATCAGCTGATCTGAGGGTGGGCAAACAAAAGAGATAGTGAATGCTGACTCTTTTGTCGTTTATGTAAACAAATTTACACTTGTTCAGTGTTTTTGGTAAAACGCCATCTATTGATCATATATATCTATATATACAAACAAAGTGAATATCAGTCAAATCTAATAATAAGTACTGTTATAGTAAAAATGGCATAACTCTGCTAGTCATCAAACAATATGATAATAAGAAAGTCAATATTTCCTACCAAATATAATTCTCCTGAATAACTATAGCAGGAGATGTGAGAATAAATCCATCTAATTATTTTATTGTGTTATTTATTAAACAGATTGATTTTTATTTAAAGAAGTAATATATAGGGCATATAAGCACAGACTTTCACATAAACCATCACTCTCCACTCTATCTCATTACACTGATACACTTGAACACATATATGTTAAAAAGATAAATAATCACCAATATGCATATTTCATGCTAAACCAGCAATCATCACTTGGTCCAGATTATCATCTCTACATGTACATGCAATAAGTGCTCAGATATATATTAAGATGCCCAATATTCATATTTTAATGGACAGGTTTTAATCCACTTCACACTCCAACTTTTCAACCATCCACCCAATTGAAAATCTGATGATGGAACGCTCAAAGGCTACCCTGAGGCCGAGATTTTCATCACATCTATATATTACATATATTGATACAGGTATATAATAAGCCTGTATTTCAGTTATTAAAAAAAGTAATGAAATTTTTTCTTATTTCTTTGTAATAAACATTTAAATGATAAATATATAATGAAAACAAAGTAAAAATGTAAATGTTAAATAAATCATTCAAATAGTAAATGTTATTGTAGTAAAAAGTAACTAGCAGGGGTATATCTCATTAATTATAACAGTATTTATTATATGATTTATTTAATGTTATATATATATGGCTATTTTGCTGTTTATTACTATTATCATTACTATACTTCACGCTATAGATCAGGGGTCCCCAACTTTTTTGCACTTAAGAGCACATTCTTTAATACCTACCAGGTGGCGGGCACCATTTATTTTTTCAATGTAAATTTATAGTTGGATATTGTTAATAATACACATAATGTACAAAAAAATATTTATTTCAAAAATAAAATTTTAACATATAATTAACGTTTATATTTTTACTCTGTAAAAGTATAGTATGCCCTACAATTTGATTAAAATATAATACAATAATTTATAAGAAATTTTAAAAATTAAATTTATTTGTATCAGATAAATAATTTTTTATCCTGTTCAGATAGCGGCGGGCACACGGAAAATGGTTTGTGGTCACTATGGTGCCCGCGGGTATAGGGTTGGGGCCCCCTGCTATAGACTATATAGTATTTCTAGCATATAAACGAATAATTGCTCACAAGCAATTTATAAAGAATGTCCAAAGTAATCTATATGAAGCTGGTAAGAAAAAACAAAGGCATTTTACTACTACAATAAATCAATCATAAAATAGTGTTTTAAACTTGGTTGCTCAATAACTTTATACTCTTGATTTAAATTTTTATAACAGAGAGCAGTAATATTCAGTGAACCTAATACTTAATAATATTCTAAATAAATCACCACCTTCATTATGATAGAATAAAAGTTGATAATAAAAAAAGATGGAAACTTTATTATTATTATTTAAAATAAATATTTATATAGAGATAATATAAAAATTATTATTTGATATATAAAATAATAAAATCATATTAATGTAAATATACTGAAAACACTACAATAAAAAAAATGTATTAAAAATTAACTAATTCATAGAATAACATATATGGTATTTGTGGTTTCAAATAAATCAAGATGGCTGTCCATAATTTTGATAAATCTAGTTTTAGGGGCACCCCCAAAAAATGTTTACAAAAACATGCCTGCTAGGAAATGTCATAAGTACATTTTATTTTTTATTACTGTTATTTAAAAAAAAAAAATTGTGGAAAAATTAATTACAATATTTACACTTTCTTTTCTTTTTTTTTTGGGGGGGGGGTTGATTTATTAATAGAAAAATGGGGAAAAAATATAAATACAATTTTTACACTTTATTCATATCAACAGCGTGCAATCATATTATAACCATTAATGCACACTTTTCGGAAAAGCAGGATCTTGTATCTTATTCCACTGCATCACATTATGTGACAGGAAGGTCTCAAAATTTTATCATTATGGCAATTTATCAAAAAAAATCTGCTGACAAAAAAAAACATGCAGATTTGAACCAAAGTACAACAATGTTAAGAGTGTCTCATTGCTTGCCATGTTATTATATAAGTAAATAAATAATTGATATTTTTTTTTAAATTTAACAGCCAATTTATTAATTTTATTTTAATTTAACAACTAACACATCTTCAGTAGATTGTAGGTTCTCAAAAATATATTTCTCAAAAGTATGGCTACCATCTTGGTTTCCTTGAAAACCCACAAGTACATAGGTACACCAAATCCAAATAAGTACACCAAATATATATATGCCATTACATTATTTTAAAATTAATACATAAAGAGGAAAATAAATCTTAAATAAAAAGTATTTTATTAAAAACTGAAAAAAAAAAAAAAGTTATGTTAACATGTATATATCGCACAAATGGAAAACTTTAAAACTATTTTTTTAAAAAAAGTATTTAAAAATACTTTTTGTAGAAAAAAAAATAAAGATCGTAAGATAAAGATTAATATTTTTGTTTAAAAGCAATGAAAGGAAAAATGTTAATTAGATTCAATTTTTTAAAAAAAAATCATGTTTTAATCTTAAAATGGAAATGATTGTTTTATTAATTTAACACAAAGCAACTAGCCCTTGTGGCACTTAAATAATTAAAAGATCAGATAAGAGAAAAAAATAGATTGACCAATGCAAGCATGAAGCTACAGAATGTATCAAAAATGGAACATTAGAATCAGTGACATCATGTTCGTGGATCCGTGAAAATGCTGATAAGAGGCTAATAAAATTATAAAAGCCAAAATAATTGAATTCATGAGTTGTTGTCTTAGAGCTGACTATTAATCTATATATGAACTGTAGCGGTATTGCAGTCTTACAATAGATTTAATTTCCTGACAACCAGCCGAGGTCTCCCGATGACAGTTCTTGACCAATGAAATGGCAAGCAGCAGCTTCATTTCAAGAAGGACAAACAATCTACAGAAGTTTTCATGAAGATGGACCTCTAAATCTGTGGAATCCATAAAGTATGAACTCTTGTGTTTATCTAATATGAACTTTTTCAAATTTGCATTTGGCCTAAAAAGGAAAATTCCAAATTAATTATTAATAATAATTTTTTATACACATTTCCATTTTTTTTGTTGCATGTTAATTAAAATGTATTAAATGTAAGTTGGGTGTATATAGCTACATAGATTCGTTAACGTTTAGTTTTTTTTTTTTTTTTTTTAGATTTTTCATATGCGTGAAATATATATATAGGTAAATATGACACCTCATGCTGAGTGTCTAAATGTATTTACTGGTATATCTTTCAAGTTATTGTTGTCAATGCAGACCTTATGATGAGTGCCATTGGGTTACTTTATTGTAAATTTTCCTCAGCAATTTTCAATTAATAACTTTATTTTTAAAATAGTTTATTTTAAGGGGGTTTAATTTCAGACTATTTGTCTCGTAGTTGAGTCAATGCTTGTAGAGAGAGATGTGGGTGTTTACATCAATGTAATATGAAGTGTGTTAGCATACAGGGCAATGTGCCCAACTGAATGTGTGACCCCAAAGATATAGTCATTGCGTTCCTGTGACATTGATTTCCATTAGGTCTAAGGATAGGGACTATAAGTTGGCAAAAGTTCCGCTCTCCTGCCATATGTAGCACTTCTTAACATTTTATATACCTGATTCCCTCGCCAGACAGATGCATATTTCTGTACTGGATGAGGATCATGTCCTTCAAATAATATCACACAGCAGAAGCACACTCCTGACAGCATGGTTTCATGTTGGCATCTTCATATTGCATTGGTTACGTCTGTATATCTGGAAGCAGGTATTGAGTTGGCTGCAAACTTTTAGTCTGAGATTGAATGATTGTTTTGAAAAGTTTTTAATTAACTAATCTATGTAGCCTATCTATACTCAACATTCTAAAGTAAAATTTAATAAAATGTCCATCTGTGTGGACTTTCTTAAATAATAATTTAAATTTAAAAAATAATAACCAATTTAAAATTAATAGTAAAGTCTAAATTTATTCCTCAATTTTAAATATTTATATATGTGCGTTAATAAATGTTTTTTGTGTGTTACTACTGGCAGTGGCTTATTTTATTTTTTTAATATTAAAAATATATATTTTTAAGAAGTTTTATATTAAATCTCTGTGTCTTCTTGAGCTAGTGACATGGGTTAACGGTCAATATAAAATAAAATTTGGATCTTAACAGTAAGTATCTGCCTACTATATAAATTTTCCAGGTTCAAATGGCTTGGTGGCACCCTGTATGGCAGATATAGTAAGACTCCACCTTTACCCTGATTGTTATAATATATTAATGTATAATGTTTTGGATGCTGAAAGAAATTTGCTGTAAACTAATAGGAGACCCTTTGATTCTTCTATTTCCTAATGTCCACTCCATGTGTTCCTGTTGTTGCAGATTTTATGACTATATGACTATGCATATAGTTTATAAACATGGATGGGCTGCTCACAAACATGCATTAGCCAGGGTGGTGAATTTATTGGCTTTTTACCTCTGAATTTAAGATCAAGAAACACCATGGTCATTCTTCTCAGTTGCCTGATAGCTCTTAACTGAAATATCAGTTCAGTTTTGATGAAGGCAGAATGAATCTGTGTGTGAATGAATTTTTTTTCACTTCTAATAGATATTTATAATTATGACAGACAAAAATAAATCATGGCCTTTATTCTCAGGATGCTGTAAAGTTAACAGCCAAGGCAGCAGTTGACAGCTAAAGAAGGTGATGCTAAGAATCTCCTGATTGTGGACCCAAGTTGCCATTTGATGATGACATTTTATTTATGTCCTTACAACTTCAGATCATTTTCAAGTGAAGGAAGATTGCAAGAATTGGAAGAAGAACTGTCTCATATTAAATGGGACATTATTGGACTTTGTGAAGTTAGAAGAAAAGGTGAAGAGACAATTGATTTAAAAAGTGGACATGTATTATACTAAAAAGGAACAAACATTGGAAATATAAATGGAATAGGGTTCATTATAAATAAAAAGTGGAAGAACAACATTGTGGAGATTGATGGTGTATCGGACAGAATGGCAAGATTAGTTATTCAACCTAATAGTAGCTATCAAATGCACATAATTCAGATTTATGCCCCAACAAGTTTTCATTGTGATGAAGAAGTAAAGGATTTTTATATGGATGTACAAAAAGCTTTTGATCAGACCAAACAACATTTTAAAATTGTCATGGGAGAACTTTAATGCTAGAATTGGTAAACAATTAAAAGATGAAAGTGCTGTAGGTAAATTTGGTTATGGTGATAGAAATGAGAGAGGACATAGACTTGTGGAGTTTGCAGAAAAAAAACTTTATATTATGAATTCTTTTTTTGAAAAAATGTTAAATGCAAATGGACATGGAAACATCCAAATGAAGGTATAGCAGAATTGGATTATATTTTGACTAACAGAAAATATGCATTTCAAGATTGTAATATTCTTAATAAATTCAACACAGGAAGTGATCATCGATTAGTAAGATGTAAGATACATGTTAATGCAAAACTAGAGAGAAAAAAATTATTAAGAAAAACAATATTCACAGTTGATATTCCTAATCTTCAGAAACATTCCAATGAATTTAAATTAGAACTTGCAAATCATTTTCAAATATTAACAGATTTTGAACATGATTTAAATTTGAATGAATTCAATAGGAAGATAACTGATACACTTTTAAAAACTACAACAAGATAGTTGGTACAAAAAGCAGCAATTGACCAATAAAATTTCTTTCAAAACAAGACAATTTATAAAAAAAAAGAAGAATATGAAAATATATAAAAATGATGCATTAAGAATGATTGAATATCTTAAATTTTGTAAAGTAGTGCAAAAAAGAGTTGATAATGATATAAGAAAGTATAATTGTGAACTAGCAAGGAAAGCTATAGAAGAGAATAAAAGTCTCAAGAGTGTACAACATCTTGGTAGGAAACTTATTTCTGCAATAAGAAAAAAAGATGGAACTATTACTAAAAAGAGAGATGACATCATGAAATGTGTAGAAGAATTCTATCAAGAATTATATAGCAATAAAGAATAAGGGGAAATATCTCCTACAACTACTATATCTTCTGAATTGCCCATGATTTTAAATGAAGAATGAGACATGCAATTAAATTTATGAAAAAAGCAAAAGCTTCAGGTAATGATGGAATTATAATCGATATCTTAAAAAAAGCAGATGAAGATATAAAAATTTTTGGCAAAGTTATATACCAAATGTCTAAATGATAAAGATGTACCAGAGGATTGGAAGAATGCAATATTAATATTTTAAAAAGGTGATAAAGAAGATATTAGAAATTACAGACCTATCAGTCTTTTATCAGTTCTATACAAAATTTTTACCAAAATAATTACAACTCATCTACAGCGAACTTTGGATTTTAACCAACCAAAAGAACAAGCTGGATTTAAAAGTGGTTTTAGTACAGTGGATCATATCCAAGTATTGAGAGAAGTTATAGAAAGGACCAATGAATATGAGTTGCCATTATGCTTTGGATTTGTAGATTATGAAAAGGCATTTGATTCTATAAGCATTTTTTGAGTGATTAAGGCATTGGATCATCAAGGTATGAACCCCAGATATTGTCATATTCTGAAGAATATTTATAAAAATGCAACAGCAACAATTAGATTACATAATGATACTAGGAAGATTAACATTGAGAAGGGTATATGACAGGGTGACTCCATATCTCCAAAACTTTTTACAGCAGTTTTGCAAGAAGTATTTTGTGGATTAAAATGAGAAGCTAAGGGAGTAAAAGTAAATGGATATTATTGAATTTATCTAGATTTTGCAGATGATATAGTTGTTTTTGCAAATAATGCTTTAGAGCTTCAAGAAATGTTGCAAGAGTTATCAGATGAAAGTAAGAAAGTAGAATTAAAAGTAAATGTTAAAAAGACTAAAGTAATGTTCAATGGATTTTCTCAAAAGATGGAAATAAAGATTGATAATGATGAGTTAGAAGAAGTTAACAACTACAAATATCTTGGTCAGATTATTACTACAGATGGAAACATAATGGATGAAATTAATCATAGAATTAAACTTGGTTGGAGTGCTTTTGGTAGAAATAACTTAATACTAAAAGGAAATATGCCTATGTGTTTGAAAAGGAAGGTTTTTAATAAATGTGTTTTACCATGTCTTAATTATGGATCTGAGACTTAGTCATTTAACAAAAGAGCAATAGAGACTTCAGACCACTCAACAAAGTATGGAGAAATGTATATTAGAAATAAGAAGAGATCGAAAATGAAATACATGGGTGAAAGAACAAACAGATGTTATTGACATCATTAAAAGAATTAAGAGACTGAAATGGACTTAGGCTGGACATATTGCTAGAAGAGATGATAATGAATGGACAGTTAAAATTTTAAACTGGATTCCAAGAGATTGTAAAAGACCTAGAAAAATAGCACATGTGACATGGATGGATGAAATAAGGAAATGTGATTGGGTAATGTGGAGAAGAGAAGCTAAAGATAGGAAAAGATGGATTGAATTTGGAGAGACCTACATTCTGCAGTTTATCAATAGTGATTGAAAATGATAACGATAATGTTATTAAAAAACATCAATGTATCAATCTTTATTTCAGTTATTTATAATCTTATATATTGAAATAAATTTGTTTAGGAAGAAAGAAATCAGTAAATTGTTTTATTTATACATATTCAAGCGCAGTAAAATATGCATGCGAATGTCGGTATAAAATTGTGAAATTTTCTAAATGAAATTTAATTCATTTTTGACTTTGTAATAATTAAAGTTTTTTTTTTTTTAAATTATTTTTAGGCACACAACTTTTCTGTTATAAGAATTTTTTAAATAAACTCAGATAAAATTATTTTTAGATTTTGCCTTTTTTAATTAAGTGAATAAAGTTAGTTATAAAGACAGGAATTGTTTAGTTATTTTAAATCATAGATTTCATTTTAATTAAATTCCATCTGAAGAATATTTTAAAAGTAATGAATAGAAAACTAAATATAATTTTTTTAAGAAATCATGATTTAAAAAGAAACACATGTGGCTTAATTGCTCGGGAGTTCATAAGAAGTCGGACCTCCCACTTCCAAGTCGGAAGTCCTATTAGCTACGCCAAATAACATTTATTTTGTGTTAAGATAAAATTATATGCCTTTTATTTTAAAGTTTAAACAAAAAATATGGATGTGTCAAGCATTGTTGGTCGAGAGGTCAGCACAGCTGCCTTGCAAGCAGTTGTCCCGGGTTAGCGGGTTCGCTTCCCGACCGATGCTATGACACATGGAAAAAAAAATATGGATTTTTTTCTTTTCTTCTGTTATACGTTTTAACCAATTTTTCCAGATATTTCTGGATTAATTAATATAAAATCCTTACTAAAAATATTTAAAAAAAAGCAATTTTTATTTGGCTGGTGAATATATATAATGTTTATTCAAGAAAAACATAATCACGTCCACATGTGTTCTGATTTAAAAGTGAGCTACCAAATTTTTAAAGATCAAATTGAGATGTTAAGTGATCTGCATTATATCTTCATAGTAAAAAAAATTAAAAAGATTTAAAAATAATTAACAAATGTATCTTTGCCATTAAAATTTTCAATCTAGAAAAATTAATCGTGAATGGATTTATATTCATCATGAACATTTTTGGGGAACAAAAAAAATATTTGAGCATTAAAATCAATTTACTACTCACAAAAATTAAAATGTCAACAAAGTAAAATTATTTGCCATGTTTAGAAACAGTTACTTATATTAGTACTAAACTAAAGATTAGCCTTTCAAGCTACCGTACATGCCTTTTTACGAATGTTAATAATAATAAATGAATACTTTCATTTCCAACACAAGATAAAGTCTTTGCGAACGAATAAATGAATCCACTTATACATTCAACCCAAATGCTTATATATGGGCAAATCTTAAGTACTGGATATGAAAGCGTGAGGATAAATCAATCACTTTACATTACTGTTTACTATGTCTGAATGAATGACGTCAACGAAATTATCTAGAATTTATGAAACGTCACTCTTAAATGAAACTAAACATATGTAAATGAGGCATTTATTTATATAGCACTATGTTTATAAATTGCCCGAATCTATGCAAAATATAAAAGCTGTGGACATCTAGATTCTATAAAGTAAATCATTATGTCTCATAGCCACAGAAGAAATTATAGTGTTATTTTGTTTAATTTTGTTAATTTTTTAACTTTGGATAAATTAAAAAATAAGCATTCAAATACTTAATTCATGATATATTAATCCTAAAATGTTATCTCAGAATTTTTTTTCTTATTAACTTTTAATATTATGCCTTATTGAAATTGATTATAATATCCAATATTATTTTTTATATGTTTATCATGTATTAACGCCAATATGGATATCTTTAAAATTAATGTAAAAATCTATGGTGGGTTTTAATTTAAATACCATCTGAAGTGAAATTTATCTTATTTCATTAACTTATGTTTAGCTTCAACAATTGAAAGCATTTCTAAAGATTTAAAATATGTCATTTTAACCTAAATATGAAACTAAAAAATTCACTTCACAAATTAACTCATTGTGCTCTGGCTTCCTTTGGAAAAAAAAAAAGTGGTCTGTATCAGAATGCGTAAAATGCAAAATCATGGCCTAGGTTTACATTCAATTAATACATTACTAATTTAAAATATACTTAATTTATTATACTACATGAAGATTGAATCTAAATACCAAAACATTATTGACACCATCATTCCTATAGATAGGCCTCCCCCGAATATTAAAAAAAATTGGCTACAACTTCTCATCTCTCTTATTGATAAACAAATGGATTTAAATGAATTTTTTTTTTAATAATAAACACACACATTGTGACACGTTTAAAATGATAAATCCTCAGTTGATATGCCCTCCTAGTTCTCTTGAAATGACTAATAACAATCTTTTTAATAAAATGAAAAAAAATGGTATTTAATGCCTAAATATATTGATTTTATCATTAAAATAAATCTATCTTCACTTCCTACCAACGATTTTTTTGTTTCAAATAGAGGATTTAAAAGGATTGATTCTTTATGTATTTTGTGTAAAAAAGATAGTGAAACATTTGATCATATTCTTGTTTTTTGCTGGGGACTAAGAGAAGCAAAATATATAATTCAAAATTATTTCAATAATCACAATCCAGAACTCTTTGATATGATTCATAATATTAAAATGGGTAATTTCTGCAATATCAGAAGATGCATATTTATTAACCACATAATATGGTTACTTAGATGTCATATAGTTATAATCAATTCTCCATTGGACTTACAACTTTTTATTAAAAATATATTTAATTCTATTCAAAAAAAAGATAAGCTTCTTGCACCCAAAAAAATCTACCTATCCACATGGACTGGTTCACAACTTATGGTTCTTAGTACAAGAAATTCATCAAAACACTCAGGAAGTTACAATTAAAAATGTAAATCAATTTATACTAGATTTTTTTGTTGTCTAAAGAAATTCATTTGTAACACTTTATATAAAATAAAATATTTAAAAAAAACACATTTTTATTAGTGTAAGTCAGGGGTGGGCAAATAATGGCCTGAGGGCCACATGCGGCCCGCTAAGAGTTTTTATGTGGTCCTCCAAGACAATCAGAAAAATCCACCTTGGACTGAGACTTCCTTTCTGTTGCATGACAGAATATTCATCTCATATTTTCCACTAGCATGGCCACATCAATATACTGCACAGTGTAGATACGATGTGCAGTGCTTTTCCAGTTGATCTGATTAATTTCAATTTTGTCTTTGCATTAGCAAATATATATATTTCCAACTTTTGTGAAACCATGAATGCTCCAAAAAAATGTAAAATTAGTAATGAATGTCATGTGTTTAATGAAGAATGGACATACAAATATTTCTTTGGTAATACAGGGAATAAAGCAGTGTGTTTATTGTGTCATGAAAAAAAGATGCAGCCCTCTGTTAATCTTCGCTTCCACAAAGTGGCCCCCGATGCGGCCCTCCGCCAACCTATGCAGCCCCCGAGCCAAAACAATTGCCCACCCCTGGTGTAAGTAGATTTAATATGTCATTTAGGAGTTTACCAGACTAATTGATATAACTATTTGGAATACTTGATATATTGCAATTCAATTTTCAAAAACCTCCAAAAAAAAAGAATTCAGAAATAATTAATAACCATTTTACAAAAAATTAAACTATTCAACTGATTAAAATAAGTTCCTTTATTAAAACAATATTTGCCTCATAAATAAATAGCTAGAAGTTTTAATTTAAATTAAAATCAAATTAATCAATTTTAATTAAAGTAAATATTAAATGTTTGTGCAGGTCATTCATCAATGCATAAAAATGTGTGTTGTAGAAAAAAATTGTTGGTTATATAGTTTTAGAAATGAATAATATGGATAATTAAATAATAAATAATTATATGATTTATTAACTTTTGAAAAATGATAGAGAAATATTAAAATAATGGAATGAAAATTGCTTATTATATCAAATATTGTTTGAATGTAATGTAAGTGAAGAAATATAAATAAATTAGTAATTTTTAACTAATGTTAAAAATCCACAAAGTGCATGTGCATTAGCTTAATGGCTGATTATTACTATTATAGTTTATAAAAAAAAACATAGTGCTATATAAAAATTTACTAATTTAATTGTTTAAATATTTAAATATATGGAAATATCTGTTACATTTTTATATTAGAAAAATTACCATCAGATATTAATAGACAGTAATCACTGAAAACAGTAAAATATAAATGCTCCCAGCAAACATTCAAAAGAGGTATATATATATTATTCAGAAGTAAACATCACATGATCACTATTTATTGCTTATAACACTTCTTTCATATACACTTTAATGCAACAAATTTTTTTAAAAACTTTTTTATTTTTCTTACACTTTTGACTGTCCAGCAGTCTTCATCAGAGCTCTATTTTCTTCTCTGCTTTCTGGACAGTCGAAACTGTAAGAAAAATAAAAAAGTTTTTAAGAAAATTTGTTGCATTAAAGTGTATAGTGTATATAAAGCAGAGAAGAAGATAGAGCTCTGATGAAGACTGCTGGACAGTCGAAACTGTAAGAAAAATAAAAAAGTTTTTAAGAAAATTTTTTGCATTAAAGTGTATAGTGTATATAAAGCAGAGAAGAAGATAGAGCTCTGATGAAGACTGCTGGACAGTTGAAACTGTAAGAAAAATTAAAAAAAATTTAAGAAAATTTGTACATTAAAGTGTATATAAAGCAGAAAAGAAGATAGAGCTCTGATGAAGACTGCTGGACAGTCAAAACTGTAAGAAAAATAAAAAAGTTTTTAAGAAAATTTGTTGCACTAAAGTGTATATAAAGCAGAGAAGAAGATAGAGCTCTGATGAAGACTGCTGGATAGTTGAAACTGTAAGAAAAATATAAAAGTTTTTAAGAAAATTTGTTGCATTAAAGTGTATATGAAAGAAGTGTTATAAGAAATATATATGATTATATGAAGATATGCAAAGAAAGTGAAAGAGAAGAATAAGATAATATACTTTTGATCACTATTTCTTATGCTGGTGCTACTGTATGGAGAGTTTTGCATGTTTTAATTATTCAGAAGTACTTTTATCATAGTTTACAGTACAAGATAAGTACTGTTGCACTGTGAATCATGTGTAAATTTACTGTATTATTTGAGTTATGTCATGAAGTAGGTTATATAGTGCAATGTTGAAGGATAATATTAATTGTATTTTAACTAATCAATATTTAATGTCATTGTGGAGTTACAGTTTATGTATGATCAAAAAGCAGTTTATGTGCAGTTATTGAGTCCTTCACTATGACCCAGAAATGCCAGAGATATTAGTAATTCAGAATATTCTAGTATGATCAATATTTTTTACTATTTTGCTGTGTATAGTTGATATGCCCTGTGTCATGAATCATAGTAAAATGTTTTTGAGTTTATTTTGTGTATACATTAGATATAAAATTATTTAAAAGAAAGTTTTTTATATGATTACTTTAATATTATTTGAATTTACAGACATTTTTTGTGAGCTGCAAAATAATACCAAGTATATGAATATTATTAATAAAAGTTAAAATATGATTTGAGATTAATTTAATGCAAATAAAGTTCATATAATGTCTTAAATAATATTCATTTTTAAAATGTATTGTATTTACAATACTGTGCTCAGTGCAATAGAAATGTAAAGTGAGGTTTTAATTTATATTAACTTATATTAACCATATAGAAAACACAATAATTACATTCAAATATCAGCCTTTCAAGCTAATTGTGCATGTGCTTTTGTGAGTGTTAATAATAATAAATGAATACTTTCCTCTCCAATACAAGATATAGTATTTATGCAGGAATAAAATGAATCCACTTATTCCTACAACTCAAATGCTTATATATGAGCAAATCTGAAGTACTGGCAAGGAAAGCATGAGGATGGACCACTCACTTTAAATAAGTGCATGCACAATTAGCTTGAAAGGCTGATATTTGAATGTAATACAATTGTAAACATGTGCTATATAAAAATAAATGCTTAAAACACAATAATATAAATGTACATTTAATAAATGCACTCATAAATTATTAAGAAGTTAATAAGACCTTAATAAATGGAGTGATTAGAGGAAATCAATGATTAACAGAATAGCAAAATTGAATTATATAAAAATTTGAGTTGTGTAGAAATGAAGTTGATAAATCATAGTAAATAAATAAATCTTTATTATCAAAAAATGTAATTGTAAACATTTTATATGTATTAAACCGGAAAGAATCATGCTTTGCAATCTCCAGAAAATGGTCGTTATAAAATTTGCATAAATTTTACATAAACCACAGCTAAACTTCAGTTAAAAGTAGGCTATGATTATGGAAACTCAAGGTCTCTGAAAGTGCTAAGCCATATAACTTATTAATAAGATTGAGACAAGCTTCATTTTTTTGCATAAAGTGCAATTTAAATTACTTACTAATCAAAGGTGAAGTAGAAAACTAGTATTTTAATTTTATTATATTATTATATTTATATTAAATTGACTTTTTAAAATTTTGAAATAGCTTCAATTAGTTATGATATTATAGACTTTAAATGATATGCTGAACCAAGTTGAAATAAAAATTAATAATGTAAACAGTCATGGAAAAGAAACAAACATAATCAATTAAGGCAAGATGAAGCCATCTCAATGAAGGAAGAGGTAAAAAAGGCAAATATGATGAATTATAGTTATATTCATTATAATAAATATTACCTGATATTTCTTTTTAACAGAATTTGTTCATAAAATATAATGATTTGATTTGGAAGAAAGATTAGGCTTAAAATCAATTCAACTTATAAGTTTTGTATAAACTTAATGACATCCAGTGCATTATAAAGAAAAATGTGTGTCCACGTTTAAAAACATCAAAGGTTGAAGTATAAATAAATTAAAATAACAGGCAATGAAAAATAAAAATAATAAATTTCAATAAATATTTAATAACAAAAGCACATCTATAAAAAAAAGTGCTAAAAGAATATGTCATTAATAAAAGTGAAATAAAAGTAAACCCATAGTTTGCAGCAGGTGAAAGAGAATTTTAAAAAAGTTATTGAAAAATTATTAATATATATAATCAAGTCTACAACTAGTTATATTTACTAAGACTGTAAACCTTAAGAATATGCACATGAAAATGCGAAGGTAGGGACCTCTACAGGTCTTAACCACAAGCTTACACTTTGGAAGAAAAGAAGGGAATCAATGTGCATTTAAATATATTTATAAATACTAGTTATTTAAACAAAACCAAAGCTTGATAAGTATTCGTTCATACTGCTGATATAGTAATCATGTATTCCTATATGATAGTGTAAATTATTATATAATATTAATACACACTTTATATTTATACAGAAAATTAATGAAATGTCTACCTAAAAATTAAAACTAATAAATTTGTAATAATGAAAAATAATAACATATCAATAATCAATTAGCTAAAATATGTCTAATCTTAATGCATATATGTTGAATTTTCTGAGGAATGATAACACCTTATAAGTCTCAATGAAAGTTTCATTATTTGTCATCATAATAACATAAATTATTCAGAGATATTAATTTAAAAGCTAAATTACAAGAGACTCCCACATCATTAAGAATTTATTTTGGATTGTAGCAAAACACTTTTTTATTGAGACAATGTAATTCATTTTCCAAGAGCTTTACTTCTGAACAAGGCAAAAGTAACAATAAGAAAAGTAATCCTCTTTAAACGTTTTTTAATAGAAGAATAGATGGCTTGAATGAATTTGTATGCAATAGTGGTACTTCTGCTTTAGCTTGTTTACCAAGTATGGCAAACACTTTTTTAATTATATAGTTTCAGGAGCATACAATAAATATTTAAAACAAAATAGCTGACAAGAAGCTGTCATATTTAATATTTACAGTTTATTTTTATTATTTTTAAAAAAGACAATTTCTGAAAAAATTAATTATAATATTTTCACTTTTTTTTTTTTATTAAGTTAACTTATTAATATAAAAAAATAAAAATATAAGAAATATTAAGTGTTGTAATATGCCCATTAATGCAGACATGTACTTATTATTATAAAAAACATATGTTATAATCTATTAATGCAGACTTTTTGTGAAGGCAGGATCCTGTAATTTGGAAATACTCTACTTATGCTGTTCTCTCAAAAAAAATCCCCAAAACTTTCACCATTTTAACAAATTAGTAGTGACAAAAATACAGATGCTGAATATAGTCAAATATGACAATGTTATGGAGCATATCTGCATTTATACATTATAATACAAAATAATAATAATAATAATAAAAAAAAAAAAAAAAAAAAAAAAAAAAAAAAAAAAAAAAAAAAAAAAAAAAAAAAAAAAAAAAAAAAATAAAAAATAATAAAATAATAATAATATTTTATAAACTTACTAAATGAAATTTATAATTGATTTATTAATTTTTTAAACTTGGCAACTAATACATATTCAGTAAAATAAAATTGGAAAAAAAAACATAAACAAGTACTTGTGGGGCCCCTAAAAGTGCATAATTAAAAAAAATGGCTGTTAAGCGTAATAAACAGGATAACACACAAGCACAATAATAGTTTATAGACTACAAATAAAGTTAAAAAATTATTGGTTTCTAAATATATAATTATGACTTTTAATACAGAACAAATGTAAATATTATATGTGTGTGATTATTTATGTGATTACACATACATTGTACTAACATATGTTTTAAATAATTCTCTATATAATTTGTACATTTAAAATAAATGCGAGTGCATCTACTTTATATGAAACCTATAAGCCAATTAACTAATAGAATTAATTAGCTGATATGGGGGAGGAAGACTTGTACAGTTTTCTCACTTCACTATTTATAGTTTATTGGTAAATTAATAATAATCATAATAATAAAAACTTAATTTTTACAAAATTTCTTAGTATAATAACTTGTGATTTGGGAATTGTTTATCAGTGGCTTAATGAAATGAGGATTAAGATGTGATACATGTTTGATGGTGGTATTTTTTGCCATTTAAAAATTTTTCTACAGAATGTACTTAATGTTTGAATGCAAGATACAAAGACTTAGGTTTAGCTATTAATGTTCAAAAGAACTAAAAAATATTTATCAGCCAGTTACAGAAAAAAAAAAACTTCAGTAATTTTTGGTTTAAATGATTATTAGTTTGGGAATATGGGCCAATTTAAATATCTTGGTAGTTTTATAAAAGAAAGGTGGCCTTAGACATTGAGATATTGCTTGTACCAAGTTAAAAGATATATTATTTTCCCATAGTCAATTAACTACTACAACAAAATAAACTGTATTTATAGAAGCTATTTTGCTAATGTTTTGTATGGATGTGAAACTTGGATACCTAACAATATAATAAAAAGCATTATTTTTTTTTATATTTAAGAATGCTCTGTAGAATTTTACAAATATAATGGCACAATTAAAAGACTAATTTATAGGTTCTTCGATTTATCGGATACCATATTATAAAAGTTCACTAATGTAAAATCATATTTTTGTTGGATTGAACATGTGAAATGAATGAACAACAGAAGACTTCCTAAAAGGATGTTTCATGACGAATTTGAACATGATTTTTCGGGAGAGATGGATCTAATTTACATTATGAAGATTTATTTCAAGTCCATTTTAAAAAACACAATATTGATCGTTTTACTAGTAAGAGATGGCATAAAAAAGAATACATTGAAGAGCTACATTTAGAGGCAGAGCTGAAGTATTTCAGAAAGGACATTTTATAAAAGAAATTAAAAGATAGCATCACAAAATATCAAATAAACAATGAACTATTCTATTCTGTATATAAATATATTTGCAATGCACAGATTAAATTAAATAGCCATTGCAAAATAATACTGCTGCTTCTGTGGCTGGACTGCTACTACTACTATTATTACTACTATTACTACTACTACTACTATTATTATGTTGTTGTTTTGTTTGTTGGTTTTTGTAACTTTTTTCTTGGATTTGGAATGGCTATATTTATTTATGAATGCTTGCTATTGCTGATAAATAATTTCTACATATTAAATTTCTTTACAAAATAGAAAGTCTACAGTATATGTTGTTAAATTTTGATGAGTCAAAAATCTTCACCTTATGAATTCAAAAGCTAGATAAAACGTTTTATTTATTCAACATAACTTCTCATTATGTTCTAAAAAATTTGTAAATAATATTTTTATAATAAAATTTTACTATTCCCAAGTGATTCTTAATCAGAATCAGCCTTCTACATGCACTGTTTAATCATGTTACTAACTCACTGATAATGCAGGACCCTCTCAAACTCAAATATAAGATAGAGATTTTTAAAAGATAAGAATGGCCATCCTATCTTTATACCTAAATGCAATTGTATAGGCCAATCTGTCAAAGGCTGATTACTTTCTAATTAAGAGTCACTAACAAAAATTGCACTTGTAAATTATATTGCTAGGCCCGGGTGAATAAATAGTTTCCCAAACTCTGGAGATACCCTAGTTTTTCTATATAAATTTCGGACTACTTGAAAGCAAGAAAAATGAAAATACTGTGCATGTTGTCAATCAACTAAAAATATGCCAATAATAAAGTATAAATTATGTTTTATAGCATTTTGTAAAGAAATCTTTTCAAAAAATATATTTATTTTAAACATAACTTTAAACATTTTAATTAACTTTTCAAATATTATAAAAGAATTTAAATATGTCAAATAAATAATTACTTTATAATATAATTGAAAATAATTTTCAAGCCATTTATTGTCAAATCATTTTAAAATGTTTATTGAAATGCAAATCTCCAGTCATCAAGAATAGTTCTGAAGGTATTGTCTTCTTTTGGGAGACATTTGTATTATAAAAAACAACAACAAAAAAATTATTAAAATTGAACTATCTAGAAAATGATTCAAATATTTATCTCAAAATCCTACCCTTTGTGATAATTATAATATAATTACGATTTCATAATTATATTGTTTATTTAAAAATGTTGCCTATCTATTTGTAAAAATTTAAATGGAAAGATTATAATAGTATATCACAGTATTAGAAATCCACATTAATTTGCAATATGTTCTGTTTCAAAAAAAAAAGAAAAATTATGACGTGTTATTATATTTTTTTCGCTCTCAAGTCGCAATAAGTTATTCAAAAATATTTTCATTTTTCTTTAAAAAAAATTAATTAATTGCATTGCCCTGGAATGTATATTAAAATTAAAATGAGTGCAGTATTAATATTTGATATCAGTAATGTAATAAATAAGAACGTTATTGTAATTTAATAGAAATATCCCCAAAAAATTAGAAAGAAAGAATTAAAATAGAGAATAAACCATTTAAATCATTATTACACATTTAATATTTCCATGGTATGTATTATTTTGTATATGTTTATCATTAATATTTTAATTTGAACTGTTACAATTATAAATTCTTTTTATTAAATGCACATTATTATATTAAGTAATATTTACTAAGGAATAAGCGTCTGAAAAATTCGAAGATAGAGACCTCTACAGGTCTTAGCCACAAGCTTACGCTTGGAAGAAAAGAGGGAAACCCTTCTTTACTTCAACCTACTTTTATATATGAATAGGTGAAGCTGAAGTGGTTAGATCTAAGAGTGTGAAGCTATTCAATACTTCACTAATTAAGTCCACAATTCTTATTATACATTAATACTCTCGAAATCTTACGATTTACAACTGTTATGCAATTTTTTAAATATATATATATCAATGCAAAGATGTTAATGTTAAAAACAATATACATATGAATTAAGTGTTGATCCCAAATATTTTGCATTAAGAAAATAACTTGTAGAACTAAGTTTTTCTACGATTTAAAAAAGGTCAATTATGAGATGGTTTTAGTTGTCTAAATAGTATGTTCCTTTACTTATAAAAATATTTAAAGATTTTAATGGATTTACAATAAGAGTAATAAATATATTAAATTTATTAAGTACAAACAGTTGACAGTAATAACGTGAAAGGCTAAAAACCTTTGGCAGATGCACTTTAAAAATGCTTATGTGACAGCCAATCAGATGTAACAATGACAGCATCTGGAACTTTTAATTCTAAAACACTAAACCAGAACTATCAGAAAAAGATGGGATCCACCTTCTTCTATGCTAAGGATACTGGATGAGTAGGCATTAGATAGGGATTTTATGCACAAGCCTTCTGGCATCCATTGATTGCTCTGGCTTGCACTGAGTTGCACTACTGTATGGAGAGTTTTCCTGTTTTAATAACAGTTATGAGCAAGCATAAGAAATGGTGATCATGTGATGTTTGGTGGTATAAAAGAATTATACACTACTGTTACTATCATCATTAATAGTGACTTTAACTGGAAGTTCAATAACTCTGACATTTAGTCTATAAATAAATTGAAATCAATTTGTGGTATTACAATTATCCACTTTATTTTATATATACAATCACTTTAATGTTTTCTTAAATTAACTTTCATTAATATTTTTTCTTAACCAAAATACATTCGTTTCTTTTTAAATGATTTAGATTTATTTATTATTCTAACCATGCCTTTGCATAGATAATGTGCCAAATTTGATTATATCAAATCATTACTTACATTATTACTCAGACATACTTTTGTATTTGTCTGCCTAAAATTCAAGAGAATAATAAATGTTACATTAATTTTCCAGTTCTTAAGGTGCTTGCCTGCAAACAAATCATAAGTTTTCTTTATTCAACATTTCACCTAGCTCTTGTACAGGTGTTAATTATATTCTTGGAAATAGAAATTTCTCATCTTTTCCATTACATAAATGAATTTATAACCTGAAAAATCTGATCACTATAATTCTAATTCTATATAGTTCAGATATCTTTTTTCTTAGTAACGAGAATATTCTGTGGTCATATATTTTTACTATAATTGTAACTCACAATGCAATGTGTATACAAGTGAATCACACAACAAAAGATGATATCCAATCGATTGTCATGTCAATTGTTGGTCTCATTGGATTGTATAAAAATTTACAATATATCTTTGTTCCTATTGTGTATAATTATTTCAACCAAATATATAACTAATTCTTTCTCTGTAGACGATATTAGAGCTTTTTATCATTTTGTCAATTAGAATTATCTTCTATCCTCATTCCAGTTTCTCCACCCAAACTAGTAAAATTTTATTCCATAATCATTGAATTAAACAAATATATATTGACAAAAATGTAAATACAGGAGTTTGGAAATCTGTTGTTGTTTTTTTAATTTTAACTATTAATCAAAGTATTTCATAAGTAGTCTGAATAAATTGTAATTCATAAATGATAAAATAGATAAAGTTCCCAGAATATTGTTAAAAAATAAAAAATGCTATTATTGTTGACTGATGCATTGCCAGGATTTACAATGTTATATATATATATTTTTTTTTTGTGAGGGATTTTTTTATATTAATTTTATAACTTTTATTCGTGTATGTGTGAGTTTTTAAATAAATATATATATTTTTATTAAGATATTTATGTTTTATTTTACATCCATTTATTTATTTAATAATGAAACAGTAAGATTTGCTTTGCAGATCTTCGTTTCACCTTTTCTCACCTCTTCTTACCCTCATATCTTAGTTTAAACCCCAGTGTATCGTAGGGTGTCTGCATTGTGCTTATATGCTGAAAAACCCACCCAATTTTAAACCACGAGTACAATGATCGGGTTATGTATATATTTCTGTTTATAACTAGTGTAAATTACGTGTATGTACACGTAAAAGATATTTGTTTAAAAAGTAGGTTATATAGGTCGTAATTGCGCACACACTATGATATATTTATTTTCAAAACTTAAGTTAAAATAATATTTTGTTGTTTAAAGTTATTTCTGTTTAAATCTATTTATAAAAAGATATTACATTCGTAATATTTGTTTTAGTTTAAAATAAAATTATATTCATCCCATAAGTAGATTTAAACATTGAAAATTAAAAGAAGTAAATAAGTTGTTCTTTTAGATTTTAAAATCAGCCATCAATTTTATGTAAAAAGTAAATGAGGGTTGATCAGAAAAACAATAGTTTTAATTAATATTCTAATCTAGTGGCTTATCTAGAAATACAGCAGATGTCCATTTAGGAAAATTTTAATTAGCAAAACTTTGTCTTAATGGCATACAATGACTTCAACAAGAGATTTTTGCATCTAATAAATCGCAGATTAATGTGTGGAGAGGGATTCTTCCCTCCCGAAGCCTACTCTTTCTATACTAAAACTAAAAAGTCCCTGATTGATTTGGTTTACTACACCCCAGACCTCCATTTCAACCTTGATGCAGCCTTGGCCCCTGTTGCTTTCTCTGATCATATGGCTCTAATCTTACAACTTACACCTATTTCAATCCCTGCACCTATTGATGGACCTGGTAAAACCATGCGCATGATCACCCAATCAAATATGACCGAAGTGATAGTATCTGAGGCATACATCCTTTTCCAGAAAATAAACATTCTTTCCCTTCCTGCTGAGGAGGGCTGGTTTTCCTTCGTCGGAATACTACAATCCATATTAAATCACCACACCAGGAAAATCAAAGGACCTAATGGCCTTCTAAATGATCTAACAGACATTAATATACAACTTCAAGCTTTACAGCAAAATTTCACAAATACAGAAAAAATCATCTTCCTTAAAAATCTCTACAAAATCAAGCAAAAGTCCCTTGCAGAATATATATCCATCAGAAGAGCCAAATGTTTCTTAGCACAACAACACTGCTGGACGAGAGACTACCTTAGATGGGCACTGGGGTACAATAGAAAACAAATCACTCCCTTATCCATTAATTCTAATGGAACCAATCTCGTTGGCTTTCCAATGATGCAGCACATCAGCAAACAATTCTGCCAATTAATGCAAAAAGATGGAGCTCCTCCTATAAACAGCTGGTTGGATGCTGGTGACCCCGGCGAACATGGCATCACAGAAATCCAAATCAAAAAGAAGATAACATCTCTCCCTGACGGCGTTCATCCTGGCCTTCATGGCATCCCAAATTTCCTTCTCAAACACCTCAGTCAATTCACTGTGCCAATTATTAAAAAAATGATTGATCACCTAGCCTCTGGCAACAGAAACATAACAGATCTTTACCCAGTGGCACTTGTGCCTTTTATTAAAAAAGCAAAACCACTAAACGACATTAACAATATCTGGCCAATTTCCATGACCCCATTGCTTATCAAGATAATTGAGTCAGTCATTAAAGATCAAATCCAAACTCAAATCCTTAGCCATATCTCGTCAAACCAATATGGAAAAAAGGGATCATCAACCTCGCATGCTATGTCCAATGTAACTGCACTATTCAATTACATCAGAGGACATCGTAAATCAAAACCTATTGCTGTCCAGCTGGATGTTGCAGCAGCATTTGATTCAGTCCAGATAAATATCCTCCTGGATATTCTGTTGGAATGCGACATTCCAGCTGGGATTGTTCAGATGATCAGCAATCTGCTCAACAACAGAGAGATTTTTCTCTCTCTTGGTGGCAAGATCACACCAGGCTTCAAGTCATACAAGTCAATCCCTCAAGGATCTGCACTCAGTGCCCTTTTCTTCACAGCATACATCAACCATCTTCTGATGGATATAGAAAAAAACCTCCCTGGAATTTTCCTTCCCTCTCTCAATAAAAACTTTAATGTATTTGCATATATAGATGACATCATGGTTGTTCTTCCCACCATTAAATACCTTCCCCATCTCATGAACATCTTAAACAGAAATACAGCGAAACTTGGCCTACAAATAAACTTTAACAAATCTTCCATCTGGAAGATTATGTCTGGTAAACAAATTAACTCTCCCTTTTCTGCAAAACCCCAAAGATACCTAGGTTTCCCAATCTTCACAACACCAACTGCAATGGCAAGAGAGATTCAAGATGCAATCCTCCATTCAACTGAAGCCATCACCACGTCACTCTCTAGAGTATACCTTTCATTATATGGAAAGGTTAGCCTCCTCAACATGATCATAATTCCAAAAATCTCATATTATCTTCCATTCGTAAAAATGTCTAAACAGTTTCAAAATAAAATCAACCGATTATGTACCAAACTTCTCTGGAGAGGAAGGACAGTTGCTATTAGCTTGCGAGGCATCCAACGATCACGCAGGTTCAATGGACTGTCATTCCACTCAATACAATCAATCATTTTACAGAAAACCCACAACACTCTACATAATCTGATCCTCTCCTGTGGATACTCCAACATTATTAAAAAATTATACCGACAGATCATCCTCCGCCCTCTGCCAGTTCATGGATAGCCTCCCTAATAGACCACCTACAACTTTATAACCCAATAATGCCCTTTAACCTTAGCAAAAAAATCACCTTATGGGAAGCATACAATATAATCAACTATAATCAACAACCCATTAAAACCAGCCTAAAAGTAACCAACCAAAGACTCATTTCACACTTCAAAAGATGGAGTCTGGAACCCAAATTCCTTGACTTTATCATTAAAATAAATCTTAATGTGCTTCCCATGAATTGGTTCCTTTATCACCGAAGAGGTTTTACCAGCATTGACCCTATATGTGGTCTGTGTGCTCGTGAAGATGAAACCATAGACCATATTATACACTGGTGCCCAAGACTTAAAACACTGAAAGATATAATTATAATCAATTCCAACATAAGACCTGATATGATTTTCTCACTTGAAAATGCCATTCATAATGGGTTTTTTTCAATAATAAGGCTTTCTACCTTTGTCCTTTATTCCATATGGATAGTGAGATGCAAAACTCTCATGGAATTACTCCCACCACAAATCATACCATTGTTTTATCAAAGGCTCAAAAAAATCAAGAAATGTGACCAGCTCCTGGCCTCCAGTAAAGTCTTTGATGACACCTGGTCTTTAACTGCTCTTTCCTTTTCCTGATTATCAACTCCCACCTACCCAGCATTATAGAATAGGAAATTCTAAAAGAAAATATTCATGTTTATATAAAAAATGCTTATTCCATTAAACAAGTTCTTAGAATCTCATCACTATACCTAACCACATAGGAGTATAACAATTGTACTCTCATAACAAAATCTAGCCAGATGACAAATAGAACATTATACAATCATATTATTGTACAATTTATTCATTTATCCATCCTTTATTAGTATGTAATCACTATTTATTGTTAATAAAATTTTTGTTGAAATGAAAGTTTTCATCTGAATGTCTACAGGGTAGTTAACAATAGAACATTAATTAAAATGTTGTTGAATTCCTTTGGATGTTCGGATGGACTTGATTGCAGCTTTGATAAGATAGCAAATTTTTGGTATATTTGAAATGCTCCAGGACAGTTTTTATTGTACAGCTCTGATATATATAGAGGGTTTTTTTTTGTTTGAGCATTCTTATTCTAGTTTTAGGCAAGTAGCCTGCAAGCTTTATTATTATTATTTTTTTCTCTCATATATCATGGCATCAGCCGGGACCTAACGGCTAACAACGCTATTATTGAAGTCAATATTTCATCTTCTAGTACAGTGGTCTTCAATCTTTTCACACCTGCAGATCAGTAAAAATAAGTATAAGGTTTCGCGGACCAGATAATGAAATCGCCTCACCGGGTTCTAGCTCTAATAATTAATGAGATATTCAATTAAATACTTCACTAGCTCAGGTTTCCTAAAATTAACTTAGGTTCTGTTTTAGGATAACTCAAATAACTATTCTATAACTCATGAGATTAGAAGTAGAAATAAGGTGACAAAGTAGATTGCATTGAGATAATATTCCATAGAATACCACCTCAATGGCATAAGAACGCTATCCCCCCTTTTACTACTGTTACATATAATAACTACATAGTATTCTTATGACTTCTGCAACTTCCAATCACTAAACTCATTTAATAATTAAAGTATTAATCTTTTATCTAT